>NMRB01000214.1:443120-480460 GCA_002633025.1 Notospermus geniculatus
AAGAATCTTGAACTGGTGTGACCGCATATGAAGAAGAATCTTGAACTGGTGTGACCGCATCATGAAGAAGAAAGAGGAGCCCGGGCCACTTAACGTTTTCACATGGCGGCGCTGCGAGCGGTTGTAGAGAAGACGTCAAAAACAGAGCAAAGCAATGCGATGACGTCGCGTCACGACGTCCTTGACGCAGCGCAACACAACAGGGATGAAACGCAGAGAAAAAGGTACAGGCGCTCACAGCGCCTCCCAGTGGCGGTATTTGTGCTGTGGTTCTTCAAGAAAGATGTCATGCCCAGCTGACCTTGGCGTGTTAGCAGTCAAACAGGAGAGAGGACTTATACCAAGATCAAACGCCAAGTAGACGCACTTGACCCATGTAACAAGGCTACGAAGTGTCATCATGATCGCAAACCGACGAGGCCAGCCAGCCGATAACATGACCATTACACGTTTATGGGTATATAAGGCTATTTGTATGCATGGCAGTCGTTGATTAGAAGTGGCAATATTCAGGAAATACAAACAACAAGAACATGTATATATGATGAGAAACCGACAGGCATGACAGGTCATTACGGACCGCAATTCCAGAAGCAGAAACGGCTTCTTCCAGGAAGTACCCCAAAAAGCCGACCACGTTTTAGACATCCTCAACACAAACCCCATGCGTTGTCAAAAGGTTATGGTCAGGGTTAGGCCTAGGTCACAAATCCACCGGGTGCCGTATATTTTCCCCACCCAGCGGCTTGCAGTGGATTTTAGAGACTGAAACACGGATCTAAGATGAATTATACCAAAATCGCCTCAATGGAAGTGGAAATTGGACTGGATCAAACTGGGCACCGTAGAAATTGGCCAAAATGTCTGTTTTTACTCGCCGCACGGCCCCCGGAGTGGATATGTGACTGGGGCTTTAGCGACGTATCCTTTACAACGGCTTAATCCACTAGGACAATAGCACCAGGAATTTTTCCAGGGGGGCTCATTCAAAGTTTTTCAATGTCAACGCTGTTAGTGAGTGAGCACTGGTCATACAACAGACACTGACAGAGACAAAGTGCAAGGTTTGACCATGTATTCTCCGCACGTGTACCTCGGCCAGGGCAGAAAAGATCACTAACTTCATGAGATCGTCAAATTCTCATAATATTGACTGGTTGCAGGCCATAAAGATGATCGTGACGAACACACCGACGGGAATTGAATCCCTCAAACTCATCGCCATTACCTTGACCACTAGCGTTATCACGGTCATTGGACCCAACAAAAACACCGCGGTCAGTTTCTTCATAAATGTTTTTATTCTCATGGACATTCTGTCGAGAGTATCATTACTGGTTTCGCACGTCAGGTGAAAATAAGTTAAGCAATCAGTCATCAGCATCAGGTTCGAACTGACCAATAACAACCCTGACAACAAGACTGCTCCGGGGCTGAGCTCGGGTATCCAACCTCATGATGGATGATCACAGACTGTCGAAGGAAAATAATGGGCACCAGGGCGATAATGAATGATATTTGGGTTTGAGCGGGCTGATCGCTCGGGGCAATGGTAGACTGGTGTTAGCCAAGCCGAGAGAAGAAGCGTAAAAAGGCGGTGGAGCAATCACGGGTGGTTAGGATAGCCAGGGGATCGGCGGTCACCATTGGAATGTCAAGAGGAGGGAACCGAGAAACGAACGAACACGGAGCCAAACTACATCATTCGTGTCATGCAACGTGTCAACTACTTTATTGCACACTTCAGTGTCAGCTTCTACAAGTATTTTACCAGCAATACAAAACAAAATGCGACTGTTAACAGGAGCAGTCAGCCGCGCTTATCGCCAAAAGATGGCAGCAAAATTCTAGCGGACCAATACAATAGAAAATTCTCCTGATTGGTGCTCACTAAACCATGAATGGGTCTGCTAGGCTTTGAATTGGACCGTAGTGACTCCTACTGGTCAACTGACTGACAGCTGGCTCCTATTGAGAAAACTGGTGAAATCGTGAATATCAGCATGGAGTTATTCAGTTGGCAGATTGGTTACAACGGTCTTATTTCTTGAGTACAACTACATGTATCTATAGGCAGCTGTGCTGATCGTTATTACAATGAGAATAAAATATTGAGTGGGCTATTAGCTAAGAATCCATTCACGCGATTTTCGTGCCGCGCGATGCCGCATCCTTCGTTCACGACCAACGCGGCGGAAACAAAGAATACTTCGAGCGTCTGCCGCTCGAAAATCGCGTAAATGGACAGCCAGCCTAACACCATCTATTTGATCAACATGGTTCATTTGAGACTCGCTACCTTCCAGGTGTGGCAGGAATCAACGTCCTAGGAATGCAAGTCCGCCAAACAATAGCCCGCTATTGTAAGGTAATATTCAAATGGTCATGGTCTCTATAGCCATGATAAATGTATATTCTAATCCCTCACTGAACAATAAGACCGAACTTTTGATTCCTAGAGACTTTGATCCCTGTCACACCTGTCTTCTCCAGACATGAAGAAGACCCGATGCGGTCTCAAGATAAACCAAATCTGATCAAAACTCCAATACATTTTCATTTTTTCTTGAGTACATAGTCATGACTTGCAGCATGCAGCATAAACTAGGCCTATCACGTGGACACTATGTCATGAAATACACTCTAAAGATGCGAGACATGTCATGATCGGCCGTTTGGACATGATGTGTTGGATATCCGGCCCGGAAGACATCTCGGGGTGATGGCGTCACACTGGTTAGGCATGTCACACTGATGAGACATTTCGCTTGTTTCACGATTCGCAGTGGTTAGGAGATTTCCGTGACTTTTTGACCCAAGCTACAGGCTCAGATATGAAGATTTGACACACAGTCTGTATCCAAAAAAAACAGCACAAAAACGACACACAGTACACAATAAATCGGAAAGTCGTCTCCGAATATTTCGCAAATTTTCGACCCCCAATCGGGGTCTTCCTCAGGCACTATGTAGAAGAGATCCCAGAGGTGAAACACCTCTGGGATCTCACCTCTGAGGAAGACCCCGATTGGGGTCGAAAATTTGCGGAATATTCGGAGACGACTTTCCAGTCTCAAATAATAATACAAAGACCCCGTTTGACAAAGTCATGCGTCCCTTAGAATCACTGTCCTCCTAAGTTGTCAAATTGAAGACCTCGACGCAGTCCGCGTACGAGAGGATCAGCAAATCATCCCTGACGGACAAACTGGTGAAGTTGCTTGAGATTATCTCATTCTGCAGGATGTCAACCTCCTTCATTTTTTCCTTGATGCCACCCTTCTGCTGGAGAAGCTGATAGACTCTGAGCACATCTGCAGGATCTGAGCTGCGATGGAACAAGGCGAACACTTCACCACCGTTATTGGAGGCGCAGAGATCGCGACAATCGAGACCAGAGCCATGTGGTGACGATGACAACATTTCTAATCTAGGGATGGTGCTCTTCCAGTGTAACTTGATGATAACTTGAGTGGTGACGACGAAGAGGAGGTTAGTCGACCTGCAGAATGACATGTGCGTTGCGCAGACCACGCTGACGTCTTGGACAATCTTCCCCGTTTTGTCAACCACCAGGACGTGCCTTTGTGGATAGGTGCCGTACATGATGAAATAATGATCACGATCATCGGTGTCGATGGAGCATAAGCTCTCCCGCCTGGTCTCGTCAAGGGATATGGCGATATCATCCCGCCCGCCGCCATTCGTGAGGAGTACTCGGAGAAGAGGATTACGCTTTCGGAGTAAGACCAGATTGCCTGATGAAGTCGCCGCCATATCGACCACTGGATCAGTCTCGCGAAGAATAGAGCATGGGGAAGTAGATGGAAGCCGCCAGAAATACAGAATATCAGGGCCTTTTGAAGTTTTCTGCGCCCGTCCGACCGCTGCAATCCGGCTATTCGGGAGGTGTATCACCTTTGTCAAGGTGCGCCATTCCTTATTTGTAGGAATGTACAGATTGACTGTCTTGGAAGCCGATGAGAATTCTCGACTCAAGTACCCCAGTCCCAGGTCGTTCGGATCGGGGACGAATTCGGCAAAACGTTTGGTTATGTTCCGAAATGGGGCGACGGCGTCAAACGAGTCGGCAAGGTTGGAAAGGTTGACCATATCGCTGTTGACGCCCTTTAAAATGTCGTAGGTTGAGGCGTCGATGCACTTGAGCGACTTCAGTGACTCCCACTTCTCAGCAGCACTTTTCATTTTGCTGCGAATGTCCTCCATCTGCTCGAGAGTCGCAACCATATCTTTGGAACAAATGTCGGCTTGTTTCCGCACATCCAAAGTCAGCTCGACCTTCTTCTCATAAACTTCATCCTTCAGCGCCTGGACCGTATCATACCGCTCTTCAGCCAACTGTTTCTCACATTTCAATTCCTTAATCCGAGTTGTCATTTCGTCGACATTTTGCTCGATGTCTCGCATCTCCTTTTCCGCACACCCAATCGCTTTGTCCGCCTTTTCCGTCACCGCTGTGATCAACATCTCCGCCCGTCCCGTAGCCTCTTCATGGATATTATGTAATTCAGCCAATGCTTGATCCAGATGCGCCACCTTGTGTTCGAATTCGGAAGCAACGTCAACAAGGGCATCGCGGATGCTGGCGACGACGTCCTTGTAGCTTCGAATGTCGTGAGTTGACTGGGAATGTTCTGCTATCAAACACAAATGGCAGATCGTACACTTGCATGTCTCGCAGTAGCTGTTCAGTGGTTTGTAATGATTCTCGCACAGGCCTATGGCCTCATGATCCGCAGTCCCCGCCACGAGGCTGTGAGCCTTCAGACAAGATTCACACAAGTACGTCCCGTCACACTCGGTACAGAGATGGCTGGCGGAGTTACGGCGGCAGGCGCCACAACCGACTGCAGCAACACTAGGCTCAGGTAAACATGCATTATTACAGACTGTCATGATGCTCTTCAGCGTAAAGTTGTCCTTGAGTCCTTCAGCCCCGTTCTTTGGCAGCAGACACTTAGCACGACACATCGGGCAAGGGAAACGCTTGGCCTTTTTGCTGATGTACGGTGCCAGGTACATGTGGAGGCAGCTTTTGCAGATAGAATGTTGGCACTCTCCTAGGACCTTTGGGTCCTTGTACTCGTCACAACATAACGGACACTCGAATTCCTTGCTCAAGAAGGCAGAATAAACTGACCGACGACTCGCCATTGTTCTTCAGTTTTGTACCACTTGGTAGACGAACGAATTTTAATGGATCGCCGCGCGGTACTTCTCAGAATCAAACTGTTCTAAACACAGTCGTGACGGCAGCTGGAACGAAGTGTTCGAATTCGACTCGGTATCCAACGAGACACACATAAACATCCCAAGTGAGGTACACAGATCTGAATCTCCAGGCCGGTGAGATTCAGATGAGAGAGTGAGGTACACAGAGTCCGGTGAGATTCGTATGTATCCCAAGTGAGGCACACGCAGTTCTCAATCTTCAGTCTCGTGAGATTCTAGTCCCTGCTCTATCTGGTGAACAGAATCACACTTTGGTTTCTTCAAGGTATTCGTAGACACAATCTGCGTAACATTAGCCAGTCCAGAGACAGGTTTGAGGCATCGGTTCCTTCGATAGTCCTTGGTCGACTCTTCCGAGAAGGTCGTGCAAATCAGGCAGGCTTCGGAGTCTCTGTGTGTTGTGCGTGTCCGGTATTGAAAACTGACGAAAGTTACATATCGTCACCACTACCGAAATGAAGCATGTATTTCGTCCTATGTCAAGAATGAACTGTGATCACAACATACACGACGGTGTCAATATACTTGTTCCACGACATATGAGATTGTGACCCAATGCAACGAATGACGTCTTATCGTTTCAATGGGATGTCCTATTTCCATTGAAGGAAGTTACGCACTTGAGCGGCCACGACAACACAATGTCTGGGCATGACTATCAAATCATATTGTCATATCATAATCAAGTCAAACACAGCATGCATCGTCATACTTAGCACCAACTTCCTTGTTCAAAGACCGGGTTCAAAGATCAAATACAAAGAATGAAGTACAATGTATGTATGGTGGAAGACAAAACAATTTATTGCTTCTGAATCGTGTCTGTCATGTCTGATGTGGTGGGGGATAAGCGCCGGTCACCTCGTGAGTGCAATAAAGCGGGTCAAGGTCATGATAGCAGTGGCGGAATGGGAGACTTTACCGCCGCTAGAGGCCGCCTATTAGCGGTCCTAAGACGTCATAAAATTTGACGTCACGGACGTAAACCACGGCGTCCACGTCGTTGAGACGACGTCATGGCGTGCACTTCTCTGTGACGTCAAATTCCAAGACGTTCTTGCACCGCTAACTATAGACATGGCCCGTTGATTGCGGGGCTATGTTTGCCAAGTTGGTTTTTGCATCCCATTTTGAAATCCTCGTTGTGAGAAAGCCAGAAAGTTTAACATAACAATTGACCCCTCATCTTGTTGCTAATTACCAGTAGACTTAAAGCGGACCCGAAACCCCAAATGCTTTCCTCGCTTAATAAATACTTTTTCCGAGTCACAACAGCACCATGTTCAAACTGACACGGTCTTTCTGATATGACGTACACGTATGTAGGAGATATCCGGTTAAACAACAATCATTGCTCCTTCGGGGAAGTTCGTTTTTCCATCGGGCAACATCGCGAAAACTGGGAATCCCCGATTCGAGTGACGTCACACGTGCTTTTTCGCGTGACGTCACAAGTCCTTTTCTTTGTTGACGTCTCCGCCCAGCTGGTTGTCACGCTGCACTCTGCCATGGGCATCAGGCTCAGCGTCCCTTGCGTTGGATGTTGTTTTTGTCGATTTTCGCTATGCAATCATGGTTTGTTGCAAGAGCCACCCACTCTGGGATTCAAAGGAGTAAGTTTTTTTTCACTTTCGCCAACGATAGCCGCAAAACACTTTGGATACGGCGATGCCGTAGAGGAGTCAATGTTGTCCTGCGTCTGGGTCGCACCAGCACCGAAAAAGCACGTGTGACGTCACAACCTAGCCCTAGCGGCCGAAATCGTAAGTACGTTTGAAAAGCAGCGGGAAAATTGGGTGGTCGCCCAGCTGCGATAAAACAACGTTATATCTTTTGGATAACGCGGAAATAATTGAAACTGGTGACGTTTTTGGTGGTTTTATATCAACTTGATTTATTCCAATAGGTTTAATGCGAATCGGCATCCGTTTCAGGTCTGCTTTAACCTGTGTAAACAGCATGGCGTGTATCTCGTCAACACAGGTGTGCAGACCGATAGAAGCTGAAATTTTAGTTCCAAAGTTTCCATAATGCACGTTTTTGCCGTGGAAAAGCATTGGAAACTGTTGCGGCGTGACGCCAATGACGTAACGTCACGCCCGCCGCACACACGAATTTTGACCATTTTCCCGATGATTGCCTCAATAAAATCACTCTTTTCTAAATCTTCTATCATTTGGATTCCAAAATTTTTGGATTGCCAATATCCAGAAGTAATCCTCTTTCCAATGGCCAAAAAGAATAAAATTATTCTCAAGCTAAATCTGATTTCTGCTACGATCTTTAGGAGATGGTAAAAAACTGGACCGGGTGTCCCGTTATTTGTGGGCCATGTCTATAGCGGCAGTAAAGTCTCCCATTGGCCCCCCCCCCCTTATGGGGGCAGAGTGATGTTTTTTTGTGCCTGAGATGCCTGGAAAACGCATATGCGGGATTAAAAATTAAAAAAATTCTGCCAGTGGTGATACTATTATAGCTGCCTTTTAATCCTTTGTGTGGGACACCCTGTACAAACTATAACTCACTCAGAGAATTGCTTACAGCCCGAAGTCGCATTATATCTGTAATTGACTTCCTAACACCATACGGATGTTCGCATAGTGAAGTAATGAAGTGGGCAGGTGCTGGTAAAGGATTTTAGTATGATCTGACGACATGTCCCCGAGCGACCAAGACGACTTCGATGAGTGTCGATTATGGCTGCTCTACTTGATGAGTAGGATGAAGTATCGACTGAAATATAGGCAGTTTGATCTTGTATTGATAATTGGTAGTATCAATTTCTACCAACGGCAAGTATTGGCCGATGAAGTCCCACTGGTGGAAGGTGCTATCGAATTCATCACGAGTATAAAACAGTTATTTGATGCAAATTTGTCATTTGTAAAAAACAAAAATATTGGTAATGATAACAAGAATGCGCACTTCCAGTTTGTAAGTACCACTACTTACAATATCCTGAAGGATCTATCAAATTACATTGACGAGATGAGTACTTCTATTACGAAGTGAAAATTGACCAAACTGGATTAAATAAGCCTGCACTCCATAAAATGCCTCTCAGGAACTGCTGTCCCCAGGCCTCAGTGCTACTCAATACCCACTACAAACAAGATCAAGTGAATAATTGTATGACTGAAATCTCTTGTTTCAAGTGGTACCAGATAGGCATACAACAAGTTTGACACAGAGGAAAATCCTTGTGGGTCGATGTTTGCGTTCCTATACGATTTTATACGAATGCCCCACTGATATTATGATCGATTCCTATGGGAACATCACTGGGTACTGAAAATTTGTCTTTTAATATTGAAGTTTCTTACGAATGTTTGCGAATTTTCGACCCCAACCGGGTCTCAGGCTGGAACTATACAATCCGAAACTCTAGAACAGACTTGCGTCTGTTCTAGAGTTTCGGATTGTAAAGTTCCAGTCTGAGGAAGACCCCGGTTGGGGTCGAAAATTCGCAAACATTCTGGAAATTGCCTTTTTATTTATCATATATAATTGTGTGTCAATTTTTGTGCTTGCCTTCTCTTTGAAGTTTCTTACGAAGATACACCCGCTGATGATGGTCCAATCAAGCACCCATGGCGCCAGGGTTTATGCAGTACGCTGCAGCCCCCATGGCGCCAGGCCGGTTCGTTTGCAGCACGCTAAAGCCCCCGTGCTTCCAGGCCGGTTCGTTTGCAGCACGCTAAAGCCCCCGTGCTTCCAGGCCGGTTCGTTTGCAGCACGCTAAAGCCCCCGTGCTTCCAGGCCGGTTCGTTTGCCTGGTTCGTTTGCAGCACAGTAAAACCCCCATGGCGCCAGGCTAGTTCGTCTGCAGCACACTGCAGCACCTATGATGCCAGGCTGGTTTGTTTGCAGGGATTATTTTTGTGCTGTACAGAATAATCGCTTCAATTTTCAGCTTCAAAGCTTTCTCCATTTTCTCAAGGATCACAACTCAGATTCCTCAACTGACGAAAACGAACAGCCCCTTTAATCCAGAATCCTCTGCGCGGTTCTCTCCAGCACAAAAAAAAAATGTTCTGTCATGTTCCCCAGCCATACAGATTTCAACTGGCCCGTCATTCATTGCCGAAATAATGGTGTTGCAATGTAGTACATGTATATGTAGGCCCCTACATGTGCATGGTCCTACACTCTACAGTCACCCAAAGCCTATGCATGCAATACCTACGAAAATACGCGTTTCATAAAGTAAGAACTGACGTACCAGTATAAGCCGACAATCCCGATACGGTCAACGTAAGGTGTATTCCAATTGAATCCTCTATCCTCACTTGACACCCAGCTGTCACCTCACACTGACGACCTGAAGAAAATCCGTAGGTTGTCCGCCGAGTCAGTGGAAGCATGGAACAGAATAGAATCCTGTCAGTGGAACCACCTGCATACTCCAACCCAGGGTATCTGCTTATACTACAATCTGTGAGCTATACACGAACGATCGAACTCAATCAAACAGCTGCTACGAAATAATAATAGCCAATGAATTAGATGCATGTCTCCGGTGACATTTTCAATTTAAATCAACTGTTATCCAACATGATAGTTCTCATCGATGAACGCTGCGGTATTGACCTCTCTCCGTCTAATACTCGATCGGGTGGTGGTGAGTTCACCGCGGTCTCTGGGAGGGGACCATTGCCAGTTCTTATTTCAGGTGTGGAGGTTCACGGCAGACAATAAAACGACCAAACAACCCGTTGTAGTTATTGTCTACTGTTTGAATACGACGGAAGCGTAGCACCGCCGCCCCAGGAAATTGGTCTCATGTTTTGAGAACCGGGAGGGCTGGGGTGCCTGTTGATCGAGTCCATTATATTTTAGTGCGACACCCTTTCTCAACATCTCGGATCTGCTTTATGAAGGGTTGATGAAACGGGGCGCTGTAGTGGTCGAGTGGCGTATTCCATAGCAATACCCTGGTTCGAATCTCGACCTGATGAAGTTATGAAGGGTATCGCGTAGACCATTCTCAAATTCGCAGACCTGCGCACTTCCGCCGAAATCTCAACCAGAACCTCGATCTGAAACCGCCTGACGTGACGCAATCCATGATTGAGCAATGGTCGAGTCTGACGCAACGTCTTCGATGTCACTGTCGTGGGGTTGTCTGCGTGCCGCTACATCATTCAGTTTCAGACCGAGGTTGTGGTTGAGATTTCGGCGGAAGTGCGCAGATCTTAGTCGTTTACGTCAATTTGAGAACGTGTCTTCAACGCTCTGGTGGTCGGAACTTGTAACCCTTTCGTTGCACGGGCCAATTTTGTCGAGAAAATAATAAACTGTAAAAGGTGCCTGAAAACTGTCACATGGCACATGTATGCTTTGAAAGTTCTCAGAGAGTGCATGCTTTCCAATCTATCCCACCCATACGACATGGTCTGCAAAAGTGTCAGAATAGTGCTAGGTGCGTACGTTGATGAAACCCCACTGGTTGGCCGCACCGTGTACGAAGACCAGTGGTATGCGTGTTTTTCGCAACACGGCTAAACATGCCGCACGGAATGCCAATACATTTCCCGCGACAAAAAAGCAGCACTTATACTAAACGTTTCCAACACTGTCATGATTGATAATGATTTAATGGGAGGATTGAGACTTGTTTGACCTTTCATAGGGCGAGAGCCTGACACCATCTGCATGTATTTCACGATTCAATCTGCAAATGGCCGGGGATGCCATTTTTCTGCCTTATTTCCTTGTATACTGTATTCATAAACTGCGATTAGCATTGATCGGTGGACGCGGGTTGGACGACGCTGTGTCGTGATGAGAGCGAAAACACGGAGAACCTGTAAATCGAATTTATGTTTTTCTCTCCCGCGAGAATCAGCGTCATGGAGGCTGTACGGAGGAAGAGAGGTTCTTCACTGACGTCACAACGGTCACTTGACTGCAAAGAATCGGCCATGTTGACCGACAAATGGCCGGCGACGACGTCAAAACTGTAACGTTATGACATTTTGACGTCACGATCTGTGTGTGTTGACGCTGTGTTCATGACGTGACGTCGTTTGACATATCGTGTCGTCATAGAAATGTGACGTCACGTGAAGAACCTCTATAGAGGGCAGTTGAATACATGTATTACTGTAAAGTCAGATTTAAGAGGTCATGTTCAGAGATGGCAGAATAAACCAGTAGGACATTGTGTGTGATTGTGTGTGGAAAATGTTTCCGGAGAAAACTTCAAACAGGCTGAATGTAGTTGGAACCGAGAAGAAAACGCGTGTCTTCTTACGTGTCTTAAGAGAGAGCGAGTTAATGACATCCAATTAATTTGATTATTCCAATGGTAACCCCTGGGTCGTTTACCATCACAAGTTATCACATTACCACTTGTATACTTGACTCGTGGCCCATAAATCTCTGATATAAATTCCATACGAATTATAATCTGAGCAGTTAGGAGTGTCAGAGCATGAATTGAAAATGGACAAGTTTAAGGTCACATGAGCAGGGTTCTAAGAAAATACGAACCGGGAAATTGGTCCCCGGAAATTCGTACTTCGGAAAATCCTGCCTGTCAGGCCTACGTCTTTCGACTTCTTTCTTCTAAGACAGTTTCCATGGCTGGTATGAACGGTATGAAACTACAGCAGATGTGAAACTACATAGGGTTAGGGAGGCTCCGCAGCGTCTCCGAATTCCGAAATATGAATCGACCATCACTTTGGCGTATGACGTTGCGTCTCTTTCGTGACGTCGTGCAAATTCGTTGCGTCTTGACGAGGATGGCCGTAAATCTTCGTAGGTAGTTTACGAATTACGAATTGCTAATTTTCATTAACAAGAAACGTTTTGGGGCTTTTCTGAACACACAGGTGAAAATTGAATATACCTGTCGCACTTTAGCCGTGGAATAAATACTTGACATATCTGTGTAAGTTAATGACGCGGTGTTAAAATAGGTTATCACATCATTATCACATAATCGGTTACAAGGCCGAAAGTCGGATCACCACGGATTTTGACGAAGAAACAGCGTCATGACGCAACGTCATCAACGTCTTGAAATCGTTTCGTGATTCGGAATTCGTGACGATGCGGGACCTCACTTATAATGCACAATGCCAAACAATCTCTAGACTGTTTTGAATGTGCCTTGCCATTCTCGGGGACCGACGTGTCTACGTCAGTAGAGGCGATAAGCCAATCCTATGTGACAGTCTGTAGATGTCTACGAATAAGAAATATTAGTTCATTTGCCGCGTTGCACACTTCAATCGATCTGGTGTTATCGTGATCTTATTGGAGCGAATGAGCCGCTCTATGAGCACGATAAGCTAGTCATGACTTCAAGTAGATTTCCCGAGGAGGGGGAATTACATGACATACGATACTGGGCACACACAACGGTTCTTCTTTCGTTTAACCACTTGCATCTTCAAGAAATCACGTCTGATGAAGTAATGAGGAATATGCAGAACTAGAACCACTAGGAGGCGCTGTGTCGACGTTTCGTCCGTGTTGCACGGCGTCAAGGACGTTGTGACGCGACACTTTCCTCTGTTTTTTTCGTCTTTAGTAAGACCGCCCGCAGCGCCGCCCTGGTGGGATAAAGCTTTGTGCGGGTTCGGGCCTATACTGTAGCGGGTTCCTTGGCCTTGCGATTTGCACGATTAGGCCTGCTCGTAGCCTAATTTTGTACTTTTAATCACATTCACACCTACCTATACAGAAAGCACATGGCCATCTTCATCCACGAGATCCCTGATGTACACTGCTCAACACAGGAACTAGCTCCTAATTAATGAAAAGCCATTTAATTTCAATATCGATTTTGCTGAATTCAATTAATTGACTTTGGATCAGAGGGGTTCATAATTTCGTTAGAAGCAATTATCTGGCGTCAATCAAAATAGGCTGAACGTCGTTTGGAGTGAAGGACCAGGAGGCATGTAAAAAGTTAGTTCATATCGCTGTTCACAGATGTCATTTTGATGGACAACGCCTAAAATCACCCTCTCGCGCGGGCCAGTTTCTTGGGATGCTTAAACGCCACGAGGTTTGGCCTGTGATATTCTATCCTGCAATAGTTAAAGGCAATATNTTCGAATCCATAGCATAGCATATGATGTTATATGTTTAAATCTAAGTCCATGAAGAGGCCTGGGCTTTTCCATAGAGTATTGCCCTTTTGGCCCTGTCTGCACCCCCCCGTAGGCAAAATCCTGGATCCGCCCCTGTGCTCGACAATGAAGACATCATCTTCAAACATTGTTCGCAAACTAAACCTTCTTCGACTGCACCAGCTATTGCATTGTACATGTACTTGCAGTCAACATCAGTCGTGATGGATACAGGAGCAGCAGGAGTTATGCCAAACATTATACATGTAGTGTGTTCGAATAAGACCTATATTTGTTGTACAGTTTGATTATGAACAAAATAAAACATTCTGGCTTTCAAATAAATGTGCATCTTCCTGAGCTTTCTAATTCTAATGTTTAAAACATTCTGGCTTTCAACTAAATGTGCATCTTTACTGAGCTTTGTAATTCTAATGTTACAAATCCATGACACCTTGATCCTCTCTATAACCTTGCCCATCGACCGAACTTTCTACATTGCCACTCAGTAATTCTCGATCAGTCAACTACATGTATGCCTAATTTCTAAGGGCGGTCTTCAAATTGGCTGAAAAGCCAATTTCTAGTTATTTTTGAAATAACTTGACATTTTTAGTGTTTCAATACTTTTACATTCTACATTGTTCTCTGATCATTTGGTGATATTAGCCTTAAGGCTAAGTTATTTGTAATCAAAACTGACATTCAAAGTAAAAAAATCACAAAACAAAATAAAATAAAAGTAACAAAATAAAATTAAAATTAAAATGATAATAAAATAAAATAAAATAAGTGCTCTTGCACCTCCTTCTCCAGGCCCTGCAAGTCCCTTTTCCTCTTGCTAGTAGTGGGCTCTTCCGAGAGAGCTGCAATCTTATGACGCAGCTGGACCTTCTTCTTTGCAGAGATGGACTGTTTGATCACCTTCACGGCATCCGTCAAACAGGTTGTGACATACCTAGTCAGTACCTCCTCATACAAGTCCAATACTAAGCAGTCGAAAATATCTTCGTCGTAATCAAATGGTACATCCTTTGCCTGACACAATTCACACCATGAGGCGAATAGGGTATCGTCTTCTAAGACAGCTTGCTTTGCGGCAGCATCGATATTTATGCCATAGGAGTCCAAGGCATTTTTTGTCAGGTATGGCAGCAGAATTTGGTGGGCTTTCAAGAAAAAATGGTATCCATCTTCACGAATGTTGAAGAGCCCCCTATATAAAATCTATATAAACCAATGAATCGGGATCATCTGTTCCCGCGTGAGCCTCATCCTCTTTTATCCTTAATCTCTTCAAAATGTTAGACTTGATAAAAGCCATTTGAAATTTGGGATTTTTTGACATCCCTGGCTGAATTTTCTCCGCCACTTTCTTATGGGAATTGGCAGCCGCTTGGTGGATGGCATACCCGCCTACATATCGAGCGACTCCCTCGCGGTCAGCTCTGCTGCTGGCACCTGCTCTGCCTTGTCATGGACACACTGCTGGTAGATCCACAGACACAGGGATGTTGCCACTTTTCTTGGTACCAAGTTCTGAATCAACTCTGCCTCGAACTCCCCTGAGGCAAGGAAGCGATGGAGGGCTTTCGTTCCCTCCACCCAGCTATTGGGTGTCCTCATGTCGCCTGATATGAGATTTTGGCACTTTCCATAAAACTTAGAACCCAATATGGCCAGAGTGTCCTGTGGGATTGTGATGGCCTCCATATTGGTCCCCTTTATGCTCTCCACGAATTTTGAAAAGTCCAGAGGACACTGAACGATCTCAAGGCCAAGGGTTGATGGCTGCACTTGGTCTTGCACATGGGGTTCAGGTTCTGGGGTTGGCGGTTTTTCGACACCAAAATCTGTCAGGTCTGCTGCGCAGCACATCAAATTGTCTTCCACGGGTACCTGTGCCTTCAAAAAATGTCCATAAAAGTCTTGGACACAGGCTGGGTGTTGAAGGGCGGCAATACTTTTATTGTAGTTTGTTATCCTTAGACCAGCCTTGCTGACGCACCTTCCGACAGCCACGCCTAACTGCCCAGGGGCAAAAAATCCAGAACAGTCCACTTCCAGCGCCGGTATTGTCAGGCCTTGCGCTCGGTGGACAGTTAGGGCATATGCTAAGATCACTGGATACTGGTACCGCACAGCTCTTGTTCGTCCAACTCTCCTGTCATAGTAATCGAACCTCATGCGGTTCAGATGTAAAATGTTACCATTACTGAATCTGACAACTGGGGATTCCTCCTTGATTTCATGAACAACACCTCTCGTTCCACTAGAAAACCCGTGGATGTTTCGTATGAGGATGACAGGCGCTCCGACTTTCAAGTGTAGTGTCTTCTCAGCAGGACATTTTCCACTATTGAGGAGGGCAATCTCTCCTGAAATAAGTGAAGGTCGGTATCAAAAATGGAAGATAAATTGTCATCGCCGGTGCACCCAAACAATCACGAGTGTGTACGAACGTTTTCCGGCGTCACCGAAGTTGGAGAAAAGATGGAGCTGCAACCAATGCATGACAAGATAAAAAGTGTTCTTAAATTTTTCAAACAACTCACCTTCATCTTCAGCCTTGAACGAATATACTTCTCCTGCTGTTTCATCCAGTTTCAGCATGTTGAATAATTTTACTTCGTGCTTTGTTCCAAACAGTTTTACTGCCTGAAAAGAAGATGGAGAACTTACCACATGACTGACCTACGCAACCCGTCCTCTTCTGTCAAAGGAAGATGCGGGATACTGGTGCACCAAAAAATAGATGGAGTTTGATGCATTACCTCAATATTTTCAGGTAGAGGTCATCTCAAACTATTCATCAAGTCATGAGTATCCTGTGAAGGACTCCCGTCACACAGTTCCTGCACAGCACGCACGAGGTCAGTCTCTTTCTGACGCACAACCTGAAATCAGGGAAAACATTTCTGAATTTTCTAGCAGGAAATCAAGATTCAGAGCATGACCACACCCAGTATTAGTGTGTTTCATCTCTATCGAGAACTCGGTGTGCTAATCAAATATTAAGCACTCACCATTGTTAGATTCACCTTGTGTGGGAACACATTGTCAAATATTGAGGACAGGAAGCAAAAGCTGCCATCATCATCATGCAGTCTGTTTGGAACTGGGCTGAGTTGCTTGAAGTCCCCGCTCGCTATCACTTGCAGTCCCCCAAACGGCCGATCATTTACACGTAACTTTCTGCACACATATTCTGCCATCTCAAAGACACTCCTGGAGATCATTCCAATCTCGTCTATGATGAGGGTATCACAAGCAATCACTCTGTCCTTGATGTCTTTGGAACCTCCAGAATCATTGATAATGTCAACTATCTTTTCCTTGGGATAGCGGCCGTCTAGTAACCCAGCCCAATGATGGATGGTTGTTGCCTCCTTGAAGTTCTGTGCGGCTAGTCCGGTGGAGGTCGTAACTGCCACATTGCGTTTCCCCTGGCCCTTCAATTCTTCAGCAATTCGCCTGAAAGTATGAGAAAATGAATGAGAAAAATCAAAAATGAATTGCTTTAATTTTCTTTCATTATAGGTTGGCTACAAGATTCGCTCCATGTACAGTCGAAGAGTCCTCCTTCAGGTTGCATGATCTGTATGATGAATACCTTAACCACGATATAGCGTTCAAAGTGAGCAAAGATTCATTTGCAAGGGCCTGTTGTGAAATTTTCCCTGAGATTCGCAAAGAAAGACGAGGTGCTTACAACGAGATGTGGTACTCTGGCTTGAAGAGACGGGACGTAGGCGTATTCCTGGGCGTGGTGAGTTAGCCTACCCAACCGGGACTCTTTGAATATTTCATATACATTTACATGTTCTTGTTCTTCAAATTCGGGGCATCCCTATTAAACCCTTGAAAAACGCGGGTGGCTCACCCAGCTTGGAAGTACCATATCCTTGGAATGACGAACACCATGACACAGGATGGAAGTCCCGGTTGTCGGTATACATAATGGTATTTGTTTTAAAAAGCGCCCACTCTCATTTCAGGTTGATGACCGGATTCCTGATATTTCCATTCCGGAATACTGCAATGCATTTCGAGGGGACAGCGGGGAACTTGTGGTGGGATTCCCTTTATCTGACCACATCAACGGAGAGAGGCAGGATGTTGTCCTTAAATTCGGACCAGCCTTAAGCATTTCTGTGAGGGGCCACCTGATAGATGTTAGCAAGCTTGGAATCGATGCAAGTACGTGCCTCAGCAACCGCAACTTACAAGGACTTCTGTATCTGTGCGGGCAGTTCAAGTTCTGCCAAGGACTACCAGCTGATGAAAATGTCACATCATCAAAAACAACACGAGAGGTGTGGTCAAAATCATTTGATCCAAGCCAACAGCAGACACGTATCAGGTCCAAAACGTGCCAGATTGTCCTGTCGTTCGCCTCCAAGGGGGAGACCTGCCGCAATTGTCTTAGAAACGTTGGCAGAGCAAAGCTGAGAGGAATGACCCCACTTCGTGACATCACAAACACCCCTGAGGCTGAGGACTTCAATCCCACGATAAAGCTAGTTGAGGAGGATAACAAGGACCTTTTTGAGATGCTCCAAAATGTTATTCCCAACACAGAAAAGACCAAGAAGACCCTTCTGTTAAACCAATTGAAAAACTACCAGAAGACCGAGGCCAGTCAGCGAAGATGGGACCCAGCTGTGATCAGCATTTGTCTGGCAGAGTATTGCACTTCCAATAAAGGTAACTTGTCCTGGGGGAGGGAGGGGCGGTCGATGTTGACGACTAGGTCGCTCCATTACATAACATGATTTCCTCTAAAACATGTCCTATTGTTAAGTCTGATGAACACACTAAATTTGAGAACGCTGCAGGCTGTGGAAGAATTTTGATACGCTCTCCAAAGTGGTTTTGGATTCGCTTCTCAAGACGGCAGTTGCGATTTGTCAAAGTTTTACCAGGTTCTTCCTCTGTCAACCACTCAAAAAGCATTCTACGCAAATCAGAAATACAATAGACATGTCCATCTGAAAACAGTTTTGGTTCTATCTCGGAAAAAAGCCACCTAAAAACAGCATCAAGAGTTTTATCATAATCAGTGTCAGACTGCTGTTCATGAGAGTTCTGCCCTTTCATTCTTTTATTCATCAAATTGTCCAAACAACTTTTATGATACCTGACATCAGATGCTATCATATCAATGCTTTTATCACCAGAACCTTGAAGCAGGTTCAGCAGTCTTGAATCATTGAGTTCTTTCACTTTGTCCCAAATTTTTTCTTGGCGTGCCTGGGTTGCAACAAGAATCAGCTTTCTGTTACCAGCCTTGTCCCTTGCCTTTTGACACACAAAACACTCCTTGAAATTGATTTTGAGGTCCAAATTTAAACGAGTGCTTAGTTGTGTGGAGTGCTCTGCGATTCCACTGCAAGAGGGTTCTACTTTCATCTTTTTCCGAACGGACCTGCTGTTGGTAAACAGCTTGTAGCACTCTTTGTGGTACTTGGGAGACTTTTGAAGAAAGGAGTCCTTGTTCTGGATGTCCTTGTTAAGGCGAAATGCGACGTCATCATCGAGATTCGACACCACATTGTAGAGAGTCAGATATCCAGCACCGGTATGAGAAAGACTGAATAGGGCACTTGAGGTTTTCTTCTGACATATGATACACAAACCATAGTCTGTGTCAGTGTCAGAAACTGAACGCTTCAGATTAAATTGCATGCTTGGCTCCATTTCTGAAAATATTAAAACATACATGTAGCACTAAAGCCCCCGTCACATATCCACCGGGCCCCGTACGATTTTCCCCACCCGGCGGCTTGCCGTGGATTTTAGCGACCGTACCCGTCCATTACGATTTTCATTTTTACGGCGTGTTTGGTCACATATTCTACGGTGCACGGGGAACATTGGTGGAGAGTAATCGCAAGACGCCCGTCAACAAACCGTTAAGGTGCCGGCCAGGTGCCGTGCGGTCCCCGGACGTCAGGCACCCAGTGTTGTACATATCGCCCGGGACCCTAGAGGGGCCGTGCGGAGTCCGCACGGGACCCTATGGTGCCACTACGGGCCTTCTACGGGCTTTCTACGGCCTACCGGTCAGATGGAAACGCCGGGAGAATTCATCTTGTCCGAACAAGGCTATCGACTCCGTATGAACTCCGTCTTTAGCCTTGTCGGAATCGTGTCATCTTTTCCGTTAATGCATACATTATTAATGAACCTAACCCCTACTTGACCCCGCCTCCGAGCAATCAGAACTTGCGAAACAAATCACCGTTGGACACTTTCTTTGCTCTTCACGCTCGAATTTGTAACACGGATTTTGATTGGCGCGTCGATTTTCCTTCGCGCCCCGATGATTGGCTGAGGCTGTCACCACCTCAGAAACGGGAAATGTGGTGGATTCGAACCAGGCTAGATGACCGTCAGGACAGATAGACTGGTGAGAACCAGATGGGAGAATTGGGAGCAGCCAGCTCAGCACCGCGGCGCCCGTACGGCCGTAAGGGAGCCGGCCGGCACCGTACGAAATTGGCCAAAATGTCTGCTTTTACTCGCCATACGGGCCCGGATTGGATATGTGACGGGGCTTAAGGAAGATAGGCCTAGGCCTACTGAAGGAGAAAGTGACAGCAGAAGCCAGGGCCTAGTTGCCTGCTAAAGTGCCTAGCATGTACAGGCCAATGTACATAACTAGCAGCCAACTAAGCTAGCAAGCTTTTATGAATATGGGCCCTCGTATCCTTACTTCTTACCGGTATTTTTGAACAATCGCAACACCCATGGCAGTTGTTACTTCATATTCATCCAACATGTGCAATGACATGAATGAAGCACATGGCAAAATCAGAAGTGAAAGTGACCTGTCTTTGCTATCTCCTTACAATGAAGAGTGCCTTCTTGAAGGTATGGTGACCCATTAGGTGCGTCGTGGCCCTGTATGTTTCACACTCGGGATGGCTGAAATGAACTTTCTACCTAAAATATGAATACAAGTTATGACTCCATCAAGGTTAGAACGTTTTAATTTGTTACTTTCATAATTTGATAAAAAATGTGGGATTGCTTGGAAAAGTGTTTTTTTCTAATTTTTGCACTTAGAACACAGTGGGTTAATTCGAAAACAACAGTACCTAGGTCAAATGTTTTTTATCAAAAACTATCTATATATGTAAGGTAACATCACGGCAAATTTCACCTTTGTAACCCATCCTGTTATTTCACAGCATCTGATTGAAGTTGAAGAAGCCGCGATTTTGACCTTGACCTGAAAATCGTGACCTTTTGACCTCTGGTGACATCATAGATGTTGGTAGGAAAATTTGCATAATGTCATCTAATAGGGTGTTTCAATAACTTTCTAATGGTACCAAATATGTCTAGTTTTCTTTGCATTATAACCCTAAAATAATGATTCTTTTTCCCCTACCGGTACCCCTAAATTTTCGGTCAATTCTGTCGTTCAGCATAGAGTATAAAATGTCACTTTTTTCATATTTCGCAATTGAATATGAGGTGTAGACCAGTCCTATCATGTGGGGAATGCCTCAAACTATCCAAAACCAGTGCCGGAATTTTTAGAGCACGCCGGTACCGAAAAATCATTATTTTGCACAATTTCGAGGTTTGGCTCCCCTACTATATCTCGCCGAATACACGAAAAGTATGTCTACATGTCAGTTACTTCCCTGATGCATGGAAAGCAAGAACCACGATCCTGATTCCGTAATCAAATACCCGTATTAAGACCACTCAAACCCGAAGAACTATCGCCCGATAACTCTACAGTCTGCCCTCGGAAAACTTCGAACAGATCGTCAACAACCGCCTGAAACTTCGTCTGAACAATCTCATAAACGAACATCAATCAGGATATCAACCTCGCCTTATGTCACGCGCCTTGTGCCAATAGCTATCCGGCAGCAACAGATCACCATAGGAGTGGGCGGGGGTGCCACCCAGGCCACTAGGCAATCGAAGTTCTGAGGCTGCCTGACTAGTTCCACGTTCTCCCACGACAATGTATCTCGCACATTCTACAACAAAAATCCAAATGATCTCCAAACCCGGGTGGCTCCCTCCCCCCACTCCCAGGGATCAGTTGTCCCTTGGGAATTGAGAGTAGAGAGTGAGGCTACTTGTCTGTCTCCCTGTCAGTGTCCTGTAACCGATTCACGGGACCGAACCTACTGTCCCTGTAGCCTCCCCTGTTTTCTGATTCCTGAAACGCTGGGGATATTGTGAATCCAATCTCTCACGTGTTATGTAACCTTCACTGCTCACGCACAACCGAAACAAAAGCAGCGACCACGCTTGACCCACCAAAAAGACGAACATTCCAGAAAACTAAATCAGCTGTGATTATTATGTAACGGATTATATATACACTTCTTTGGTTAGCTCAAGATACAGAATAGCACAAAATTGACACACAAAATGATAATAAGCAAGAAGTCAATCTCCAGAATTCACGAATTTTCGACCCCAACCGGGGTCTTTTTCAAGTGGAACTTTACAATCTGAAACTCTAGAACAGACTGAGCTGAAACCCGAATGTAGAACTAACACCTGTGTAGACAGGATGAGTTTGGTTAGCTCAGGTTTTGGTTAGCTCAGGCTTGGTTAGCTCAGGTTTATTCAAATGTCTCCTACACCTTTCGTCACGCCTCTGAACCTAAATCCTTAATTCCGCCATGTGTGTACTTTTTCAACATGCAATACAAGTTTACTAATCCTATGAATACCCTATAGTACAACAAGGTCATGCTCCTACCTCCCTTCGTCTGCTCCCTCTTCTAGACGTGATTTCCCTCGTCGCCTACCCCGAATCATTTGATATGCTTCTCTCGCCCCTTTAATACTTGCCTCCTTCTCCTCATCCCCTTATTTCAAATCTACTATATTATGCCTCATAAAATCATCGTATGAACCCACAACGGATCCTGCAGCTCCTTCCCGCAGGGATTACTGAAATGCCAGATGGTCCCGCAGCATCGCATTTCCTCGCAGTATCACTCATCAGGACCTTTCCCGTCCAATTCCTGAGGGTTAGGTCTTTTGGCCTGCCCCACCGAGCACCAGGTTTTCCAGCCTGAATCCAGGTAAAAAAGGCACTGGTAAAAAAGGCACCGGTAAAAAAGGCACGGTAAAAAAGGCACTGGTAAAAAAGGCACCGGTAAAAAAGGCACTGGTAAAAAAGGCACCGGTAAAAAAGGCACGTAAAAATCACTGGGTAGGTAAAAAAGGCACACTTGTCAGAAAACTGCACGAGGTGGTGGAATAGGGAATCATGTTTCATNGGCATGAGATCAAGTTCTGTGGGATTCAGCTTCGTTGTCCATCAGTCAATGTATCCAGATCTCTGTCAATGTATCCTGATCTCTATCAATGTATCCTGATCTCTATCAATGTATCCTGATCTCTATCAATGCATCTGATCTCTATCAATGTATCCTGATCTATATCAATGTATCTTCATGTCAATGTACCGTTCATGTAAAAGTACCTAATCGGGAACCATACGACATTTACAATGTCATCTTGTTTTATTGTGTGGTGGTTTATTTGTAACAGCTTCATAAAATATCATAGGGCGTTGACCTTGACGTACTTTTAAGGTCACAGGGATCAATCATTCATAAAGACCACAAGAAACATGGGAAAACCACGTCTGTGGCATTATTCGTAAATTATCTGTGATAAAGTGACGAAATTGTGAGTGGTGGTCTACGCGCATAGGCCTAATTCTGTAATGTGTAACTAGCTCATAACGTATCATATGAGTTTTTACCTTGACCTACTTTTCAAGGATAGGAGAGTCAACTTTAAAAAGACAGGATTCTGATAGCCTACAACTTTGCCACTACATGTATTGCCTAAATTCATCAGAGGGAATTGAACCTGAAACTTTAGAATCTTTTAGGTACCCTACTACGATGAGCACGACATCGTTTGCATTTCGATCTAACTTGGTCTCTTTTCAACACATGAAAAATACTGTATAATATGACTTATCCGGCCACTGCGGCCAACCTGCGAACCACGCGAATTATTGACTATACACGATCCAGGCCAAGTTATGAAAGGCCTATAGTCAGGGTTACATGTTCAATGGAAACCGTCTTACGCCTGGTGAGCATCGTAATGGATATCCCACGGTGAGGGTCAGTTTCACTTTTGTCAAAATGAATTGACCACCAGTACGATTTGTAAATGATGTCAATTAAACCTCGGCCTACTAAGGAATAAAACTGCGTTCTGCTCTTGAAAAGAAACTCACAAGTGATGTGTAACCCTAACTAGGCCTTTCATAACTTGGCCTGGATCGTGTATAGTCAATAATTCGCGTGGTTCGCAGGTTGGCCGCGGTAGCCGGATAAGTCATATTATAGAGTAAACCTGTTGTCATTAATTCTTATCGAAAGCGGGGAGATTACACTTTTCCCTTCGGAGAAAGTTATCTCCGAATGTCATACTTACCAGCTAGATCTACTACATTTGAACAAACCCAGCGCATTTAATACTCCCGCCGAGAACAAAATTTTTGTGGCACGTGACCTGACCCGGGGTCACAGCCTCGTTCTCACTTTTATTTGAGGCCCAAAGAAATAATACCACCTGGAACAACAGGGGAGGAGGGAGGGCCTATCTAGCTGGTAAGTATGACATTCGGAGATAACTTTCTCCGAAGGGAAAAGTGTAATCTCCGTCATGTCAACTTACCAGCTAGATCTACTACATTTGAACATATCAGAATAAGACATGTATGGAGGTGGGGTTGTTCCAAATCACCTATTATGTACAAACAGGAGCAACATATCAAATTAAGTGGAAGAATTCCTGGGAGCAGCCAGCACCGCCATAGGGAACGAGGACCTGTTGGCAACGACGTCCCTCATGTAAAAGGCACTGAAAGTTGTCTCGACCTTCCAGGAGGCTGCTTCAAGAATGTCCTGTATACCCACTCCACTGAAAAGGGCCCACGAGGCCGAAATGGAACGCGTGTCATGGGCAGACACGAGATTGAAATCAAAGTCGGAGCTACACTCATAAGCCCCTCTGATTACCGACACCAACCACCTGGCAATAGTGTCCTTTGTAGCTGCAGCATGCTTCTTCCTGCCATATGTAACAAATAAATGCTTTTCAGAAGCCCGGAGCTCCCGGGTCTTGTCAACATAAAACTTAATAGCCCTGCACGGGCACAGCAACCTGTCCTCTGGGATGGCCGAAAATTGTGCCATCCTCGGGAAAAACAAAGACTTTGACATATAATCAATCGACTCATTCTTGGCAAGAAAACCAGGAGCTGGGATTAATGAAGTCCCAGACTGGTTTTCCCGTATATGATCCTTTTCAACCGAAAGGGCATGCAACGTGCTGCACCTCCTACCCGAGGCGACAGCCACTAAGAATACCGTCTTAAGTGTTACCCACTTCAAGTCTGCTCTGCACAAAGGTTCAAAGGGACTCCTACACAAGTAATTTAAAACAAGTGGGAGGCTCCAATTAGGAACGAGTTTCCGTTGTGGGGGGTCTCTCCAAAAAGAATGACTTGATCATACCTGATAAGATTGGGTCCCTACTGACAGACACACCATCCCAACCATTGTGGACTACTGCAATGGCACTCCTGTAAGTTCTGATGGTGTGGGGTGCAAGATTTTCAGTAGTAAAGAGATGATTCAGAAATTCAGCCACCTGGGCTCTAGAGGCTGAAAGGGGGTCAATTTCCCTCTCTTCTGCCCAGCGTTGGAACGACTTCAGCTTACCATCGTAACTCTTAATGGTAGACGGTCTTCTAGACCCAGCCACCCTTGTGGCTGTGGCCTCCGAGAACCCTTCATGTACCAGTCGGCCCTTCACAACCTCCAGGCAGCTAAGCGAAGTCCCTTGGGGTCTGGGTGGAGCCACTTGTTGTGAGGTTGTCTCAATAGGTCTGGGCGTGAGGGGAGCATGTATGGCCCCTCTAACTTCCTCTCCATTAAGGTGGGGAACCAGGGGCTGCTGGGCCAATATGGTGCTATTAGAATCATTCTGCAATGGCAAGCTGCAAACTTCTGAATTACTCTGTTCAGCAGTGACATGGGGGGAAAAGCATACAGGTCCAGGCCTGTCCAATTCAGTGACAGTGCATCCACCGCCCAAGCCTGGGGGTCTGGAACTGGGGAAACATAGATGGGAAGATAATTGTTCAGTCTGGAGGCGAACAGGTCTATCTGGGGTTGACCCCACATCTTGAATATATCCTTTACTACCCAGTAGTATACCCACCCGGATAGAACACTTTTCAAATGAAGACGTAATAGGGTGACCTTGAGGTAATTACGTAATTACGTAACATAGCCAGGTGATATAGCTTGATTATTAATGAGGTGTTAATTAATGAGGGTGATAAACGATGTTTTGCTGGTAGGGGGTCCTAATTAGATGATTGATTGTGTACAGTACTATTGTGTTTTCTTTTTCATTTTAACAATGACAAAAATTAGTTTNACTGAATATTTGCGGACATAACCGCCCATACACGGAGTCCTCCAGAGTGTTGAGTCCGCCACACGCGAGATGGCGCCCCAGGAGGTTGTGTAATAGATTGGTTCCAGATCGCACCGCTAGGGGTAATGTGACATTAGATTGGTTCCCGTCTCCTCCCACAGCGCCGCGGGAGTGGGGTGGGCAAAGAAACAGTCTAATGTCACATCACCCTGACCAATCTAATTTTGTAAGAAACTACCCCAGAACGTCTTGCCCTCCACTCCCGCGGGACTCACTCACAGCGCCGCGGGAGTGGAGGGACAAAGACGGGAACCAGTCTACACGGCGCGGCGAACGTGACATTTGCACGACCTTCGTTTTGCATCAGCAAATTACCTAAGCAAGGCCTATAATTGGAGAGGTTTATGGCGGCGCGATAAATACGCGCGGAAGTTGTAACAAGGAATTATTACAATGGCCGTAGGGCCATTAGAACCCAAGACGAATATTTATGTGAGACGAATGTCACGCATTTGGGGTGACATTTAATCTCCTACGGCCAGTGGTTAAGTTTTTTTCAACGAGGATTTCGATTGGTGGATGGCTGAAAAGGACGCTTTCGTCCTATTGGTTGTCTCCTTCATGGACGGACTTAAACGCGGCGGAATTGACCTTCCCGGGGTGAGTTGTAAAATTTGACCCCGGTTCCTCGCAACACCAACCCAACGCTTCGGAACACTAGTTTCTGAAGTATTCTGGGAATTTGTTCCATAATCTGGCAGCAACACAGGAAAACGCCCTGTCTCCGTAAAGCTGGCCGCAAATTCACTTGCGGTCCACGGGTTTTGACCGGCGCCACGAATCACAGAGCCCCGCGTGGTGCAAGCCTTGGTGTGCCGCAGTCGGATTTCATGCCGCCGTATAGTCCTGAGCACACGAGGCGACTTTTCCTGCTACCAGGTGCAACTTGTGGAAAGCAAACAATTACCCCATGTGCTGCACCAACAGCAAGCCCTTATGAAAATCTTCATTTTACCATGGTAATTTCGCACGGTAAAAGACAGTTTACCATGGTATAAGTGGCTTTCACCATGGTAAACCTTCTTTTACCGTGCGAAATTACCATTCACCATGGTAAAATGGAGAATATTTTTTATAAAGGAGCCACCTTCAGACCGCAGTTCCAAAGTATGATGGGGCCTTGTGCCAAGATGCATTTATGACAGATAAGGAGAATCTATAGCAATTAGGCTGGCCTATCACTTTCTCATCCTTAACGCCTGTGGATAAGTACGCCGGCATTAGTCGCAATCAGCGTTCATTAAATCGGTCGTCGGTGTTGACCTTCGACAAAGGTAAACACCATCATGGATGATCTCATAAGCCGATTCCGGAAAGATCGGTGAAAGTATTTCATCGTAAAATGTAAATTCAATCAATAAGTTCAATGAACTAGTCATCCGTTCTTCATTAAGTGACATCTATTCTCGCGAGACTAGGGCGTTGCTAGGCAGCCATGTTTTGCCGGCGCGCATTTGAGAAGTTGACGGACCGCCCGCCAACGTCTGATGGACGTGATGTTTATCTTGTGGCATGAACCAAACGGAAAGAATTCTTTATAGACGACGTATTGAACGTGTTTTGAGGATATTGGAACAGGTTCCTAACACTGGACATGACGTGAAGAGTGTTATTCGGCGAGACTAAAACAAACGTGAGTAGGCTTCCTTTTCTCGTTACCGGTGTCGCCGGATGTCATGCGACTTCCGGCTGAAAATATCCACCGAGCTGTTAGTTGTTGAAAAAGACGGGATTTTATTATGGTGTTAATCTTCATTTTGGCGTTAACGGCGTTACTGAAACAGATAACGCCAAGCTGGGGACAGGAGACAGGCGTATGACCATCCGCAATCCTGAAGTATGCCTACGTCAGCGCTCGCTCCCTACGTCACCCCATACAAACTCTTTTACGCGAGTTGACGTGAATTTCAAGTCAACCTGAACGAATGCGCGCGGTTTTTTTCAACTTCTTTGAAACGACTTGGGGTACTTGGAAAGAAATGAAAAGACAGATATCCCGCCTGCGGAAAGCATTCGCTCATAGAGGGCGCTCGCTTCCTACGTCATCGGCATTATTCGGACACTGGGCGAATCCGCGCAGACCAGGAGAAAACTGAAATTCCGCTGTCAAAGTTGCCCTCTCTATCACAGAAATGCAGCTCGAACAATACTTATACATGTACAAATCAGAGGTGGTTCAATTAAGTTATACATGTAACTACGATATACTTCCTGCTTTGAAACCCGTCCCAGGTAGGCCTACGCTCCTTCTCCGGGATTGGAGATCGGAGTTTCGTCAATGGGTGTGAGGATGGGGCAGGCCTACTACTTTCAAACTACCGGTACTTAAAAATAGTCCAGCGTTGACAAACAGGGTATTTATCAACCCTCTGGAACCTTCGGTATGGAAAAAATCTTTATTAGAACGGTACACAGCCATCAGCAAATATGTGAAAATGATTTTAAAACCATTATTAAATCACTACCGACCAATAGTCTAAGACGATGTGCATACATATTTTACATAGGTAAACGTCCTTGCTAGGCGATCATAGAAATTCATTTTGGTTGTTCAAATAATGAAAGTAGGCACTGACCTTAATTATCATTGGTGGGTAGTCAGTTAGGAAGGAAAGGAAATATCCCCGAGTCATTGATGAAGTATATTTTCTGTTTGCTCACAGCAGCATGTATTGTACGTACATCAACATAGGCCTACCCGCACACCTGCATTACGTTACGTTTTAAAATCGTTGTTACGGAGGTTTCGAAATCAAACGATAAACATAAACTTTACAACAACGTTATTTTTCATACTACACATTCACCAGATTTTACATTGCATTTTCGGTACAAAAATAACGTTGTCGTCAAGTTTACGTTGATCGTTTGATTTCGAAACCTCCCTAATATTGATTTCGAAACCTCCCTAATCTTTTTTGAAGATGGGGATTTGGCCTAGTGGTTTAAAGCGTGTGCCCCTGAGTGCTGGCGATTTTGATGCCATATGCGAGGGTTCGTGGGTTCGATTCTGGTAGGAAGCAATGTCTTTCACCTTAGAAACCCGATTTCTATTTCATATTCCCTAATATGGAGGTTAAGAAATCAAACGATAAACGATAAACGTGAACGTTAACGTTATTTGTACCGAAAATGCAGTATAGAATCTGGTTTGTGTGTACTTTGAAAAATAACGTTGTCGTAAAGTTTTACCTTTATCGTTTGATTTCTAAACCTCCCTAAACCTCCCTATCATTCATCAAAACTTTTTGACAATGCATCGACCTCTTTTCCATCTTTTTATTAATTAATATTAATTAATTTATTATTATTACATTGTTATTATTTATTATTACATGTATTACGTAATATTTATTATAATTTATTCTTAATGTTTTATTAATTTTTATTAATTAGGCAGAGAAGGAAAACAGGATTGTGCGCAATAACAAGATCCAATCCACGCCCACTATCATGTGTCCTAGAATACCCATCCAGTTATAAAATTCACTACTTCAAGAACCAAATATGCTTGGACATTATTCACTTTCTGATGGGATAAAGTTACACCACGATTTACTATAGAGCTTTCATTGAACGTTTTGTCCATATACCGGACTCAATATGAAACGGACAGTTAATTCATACCCCCACAAAATGATTGCTCATTTTACGGCGTATTTGCTCTCTTTATGTTGGCAAACTGACTTGGCAGTTTGAGCTTTTAGATTGAGTTCTAAAAGCATGTTGTACAAACGCCATGATATTCATAATGAGTGGTTCGAATGATGAAGACAAACATTACCAGTCATGTCAGTCGTTTTCTATTTCATTTCCGTTTAGCTGTGAAACCCATATTGCCTTTATTTGCACCATTGTCAATTACCCAGTTTCTCTGACACTTCATTCCACATCCGATTGGCGCGAGATTTTCAGCCGATATCTCCGCAACGGGTGGGTCACATTTGACATACCATACATCAATTGACTTGTCTTTTTTGTCGGTATCTTTCTTCTACCTTCATTTTTCGCGTAAGGCCGACATAACGGATCCCTTTCTCAAAACCCATTTTATTTCGCCACGGTGTTCAGTGCAGTTTACACGTGCGCGATGCATTGCGTCATTTCAAAATGGCCGCCATTTCGGCCGTAAACACGAACTGTGATTGGTGAAAGAACTTTTTTCTGTCATGTTAGGGAAAATGACAGTGGTGATGCCTGTAGCGGCAAAAAAGACAAATCGATTGATGTATGGTATGTCAAATTTGACCCAGCCGTGGCGGAGATATCGGCCATAAACCTCGCGCCAATCGGATGTGGAATGAATCTAAATTGCAAAAACATCTTTGAAAAATTTCACCACGTGCGCCAGGCATACACTCAACCTTAGGATTAGTACAGATAAACCTCCTTCTACCATCCGACTCCCATCGCAGTTGCGAACCGCTCCTCGTATTACCCGCGCTCCGAAACTGCTTCGATTCACGCGATTCTTAGAAGATGACCAATAGGCGTCACTAGTGCGTGTTATTGGCGCCAATCAGTGATCCGCTTTCAAGACAACTTTGGGGACATAGCGACGGATCATTGGACCTGTGCTTCTTGACATGCGGATGTGTTGTAGATTGCATTTGATTTTTACATCAGGGCCGACGCCATAATAGCATTATTGGCCTAGTAAGTACGGACGAGGCAATCTCAAGACGTGTTTCAGCCAATCAACACATCTCTCACGGCGGCGTCGGCTCAACTGTCAGTAGTGGCTTTTGATTGTTCAGGCGTCATCAGCGCCGTCTTTTGGTGATACTTTAATTTTTCCGCCAAAAATGCCAGCGTTGAGTATGGTACAACCACGGATTACGGGCCGTGTACCGTGCTGAATTTGTACGTAAGCTTCATATCGGTTAAGAAGTGCTTGAGTAGCAGTTTTTCGAACCATAGATTGGTATGGATGCCGGATACACGTTTCCATAAAACGTGACCGATACCTTTGACTGCCTCGTGAAGTCTGTTAATCGTCAAAACGCAGTGATGCAGCTTGGCATTTTGAGCGGCGGATCGATTTCAGGTGCAATTGCGTCATGATGTGCTCTGAGCAATTAATCATTTCCACAAGGAAATTGCTGTAGCTGCTTAATGTCAGATGCTCTTCCTTTTAAAAACTACTTCCTTTTCAAGAAACCACTTTTTTTCCTGGTCTGGCAACAATAAAGGGTGAAAACACGGTTATCTTTACAAAAGACGTAGTACTTTTTTCACCCCAAACAGTTTTTTAAAGAAAAAAACTGGTATATTTTGAATTGAACAAACGGCTTACCACAGCCGACTTTATTCACTATAGTTAGCTGTCAGTGAGTTGACCAATAGGTGTCACTACGGCCCAATTCAATGCAGCGGACCCATAATAATTTAGTCATTTTATAGTGCTAAAATACAATGTAGTAAGACATTTTCTAAGCACTTCAGTTGACTCCTGATGATTGAGCACCAATCAAGAGAAGTTTCCTGTGTATTGGTCCGCTAGAACTTTGCTGCCATCTTTTGGCAATACCCGCGGCTGACTGCTGCAATATATTCAATTCGATGCCGTTTTTTCTCTTTGTAGACGAGTTTCGAGAAGCGAAGACTTACGCAACCTTCATGTCTGATGAGGAGAGTCCAGATTCCGGCGTAGACAGTGCGCTTGCGTCACCGGAAGTGATGACGAAGACAACACCACGGCCGAAGAAGAAACAGAGAGGAATGGCCAACCTCCCGATTTCAATCGGAAAGGAACACCAGATTATCATGGCGGCCATACAGGCTTCGCTGAACGATGTCAAGGATTTCAAAAACTGTAAGACCAGCGGCCATGTCAGTCTGGAAAAGTGTTCAAGCTTTGCGACGGATACTCTACCGAGTTTTCGTGTGGAGACGAAGGATTTTGATACTTGGGAGGAGTACCAGAGCGCGACGAATTCTCGCAAGGTGGATAGACGGATAAAGGAGCGGGAGGAGTTTCACCAGATTCGCGACCTCTGTGTGACTGCGCGAGACTTCAACGAGAAGGTGCTTGGTTGCTATGGGAGACTGCACAAGATGGCGGTCGGACATTTGTACAAGTATTGTTTGAGTTTCTCTGCAGTTGCCGATCCGGAAGTGGAAATGCCAATTGCTAAGAAATATGATGATCTTATTTTTGACATGAGAAAGGAGTTACAAGGTTGGTTTAAATTGTTTCGTGAATTACGAAATGGTTATAATGCGAAGTGTCGGCCATTCTTAGACTGGCTGGACCACTATGCTGATGTCGAGGAGTGTATGACGTCAATATGTGACCTTGTGGTCAACATTTGCAACGGGATGAAGACGTGGGTTAGGCGTGACGAAGTGTACCCGCGCGACCTTCAAAATGCTGCGACGGTCGAATCGCACCTGCGAATCAACGCGCAGAAAAAACATAAGAAACTCAAGCATCAAGCAGCCGTACTTTCGAACGAATTACCACGCAAAACAACGGAATGCGAAAACATCAGCAAGGAATATAGAATTTTGAGAGGAAAACGGAAGAAATTTTGGAATAGCCTAGAAACTGTTGAATACAAACGCGAACGACTTCAGGCGGCTGTTGACGAAAAAGACCTGGAGTTGGATAAAACGGAACGCCATTTTGAAAAGTTGAACCAGCGGGTAAAACCTGGGCAGTATAATAAAGAATGGGTTGTGAAACTGTTGACAAAGACGAGAAGTGAGCTAGATGATGCTCAGCACGAGTCGGATAAGCTACACGAGGAATTGAAGGCCTGCGATCGCCAGATTGAGCGGATAAAACACGACCAGAAAAGTCATGAAGACGCCATCTATGAAGCGAAAGTTGAACTAAAGGAAGCGGAAGTGGCGAAGAAGGAGGTGGAGGAGAAATTGGCGGGAATCGAAAACGAGGCTGAGGGGCTCGAAATCGAGATTGCTGCAGCTAGTAAAAAGTTTGACGAAATTCAACGACTGAGAGATTACAAATTGTTACCCGATAGTTTGAGGCGGATTTATTTCACAAAAAAGGTTCTGGCGAACGAAGGTAAGTGGGTGAGGAAGGCTCGGAAGGGTTAGAACGACCAACCCATGGACAAAACGGCTCTAATCGTGAACGTGTCATTCGAAGGGGTACGATATTGCCACTTTTTGTCGACAGTCGGCGCCACCGGCAGTGATTGCATAATTCTCCAATACCGTAGTGTTCCTTTCGTCCCAGTGTTGGAGAATGTATCAATACACAATGCAATGCAATGCAATGCAATGCATACTCAGATACCATAGGAAGGAGAGTTATTCTAAATGGGGCGAGGTTGATAAGCGGTAGTTTAACAACATTGTCAATAGAGGTCTCCCTCGATGCGGGGATGTTTAGCACAAGATAGGAAAGCAATACAGTGCCGCTTTAATTCCGGGCCAGGACATCATTCCTACACCGGATGTCCGTGAACGCGGGTCGCTTCCGCAGACGTGCGAAACATTTGAAAAGATTTCTACACGCTGTAATACTTTTGTGTGAATTGAAATCATTATAGCTGGTGCACATTCGACCTACCTTGGAGGAATAGTTCCTCCAAGGACCTACACAACATATTTTATTGCCATCCTGAATGTTCATTGAATGTGACCATCCGGATTAATGCGTTTCTTAATGAGTTCCTTTGATAAACTTATCCCACCAAATATCGATCGTTAGAATGTTCTCGTCGCTGGAGCAAAAAGAATTTTTAATCGCAATAAAACGTTGCATAAATCAAGAAATAGGTTATAGACTTTAGTTATCGCTCAGGGAACAGCGCGAGATTATTTCAAGCTTTAAAGACCAATAGCAGGTGGGGATGGGCCCGTTCAAACCAAAACCGCGCCGCGGGTCGCGACGGCGAAAAACGACGCGCGCTCACCGCTGCAAAAAATAGGCTCAATGGATTTTCAATAAAAGGGTCACACCAAAGACGCGCGGCAAAAAATGACGCGCGCTCGCCGCCCGAAATAAATAAAGGCCTGTTCACACAAAACCTGCCTTGGGCCGCGACGGCGAAAAACGACGCGCGTTCACCGCCGGGAAAATAGGTTCAATGGATTTTCAATAAAAGGGTCACACCAAAGACGCCACGCTCGCCGCCGCGCGAAATAACTTTTGTAGTTATCCAGTGCGCTTGCCGCGGTGGTTTTCCTCACTACGCATGCTTAGAGGGGCGTGGCTATCTACACACGTGGTTCAGCCACGCGAAACATGCGCGCCTCCCGCAGCGTTTCACGCGGGAGGTGTCACCCCTGTATATGGGCGGAAACCGCGGCGTTTTCCGCTGCGTTCAACGCGCGTTTTTGGTGTGCACGGTCACTCCTCAATCCCACACGCCCTGAAATTTAATCTGCTGCTGGCTCTGCGCAATGAGCGTTCCGACTACATCATGGGTTAATATACCGTAATTTCACACACATAAGGTCACTCAGCAATATTCAGGCTCAGCACACTCGTAATTAATATGTAAATGAGCATTGTGCTGTTCGACACAATCGCGGACATACGACATGCGGCCAATCCGTCATCGAAACTTTCTCGCTTCGGCGCTTCCGCGAATGCAGTTTTTCCGTGTTCGCAGTTTACCTTCCCACGACAGCGGATCCCGCCGTGTTTTGCGGCGAGCGGTGCGGTTTTCACAGGGTTTTGGATAATCCTTCGATGGTTTAACAAACATGGCCTGTTGTTAATTAGCCCAATGCCTGTAAAAACCGGTCCGCTCACCGGCGGCGGAATCCGCAGTAGGCCTAGTGGAAACGGGCCTGATCGTCGCAACAGCGACACTCGAGGCACCCCCCCCCCCCTCTTGGATCAAGAGTTGGATCATTGGCCTGAACGTCAGAATGCTGTATATTCCCCACACAGGTGTGACAGGAATCAACGTCCTAGGAATGCAAGTCCGCCAAACAATAGCCCGCTGTTGTAAGGTTAGGCCGCCCTATTCGAACGGTCATGGTCTCTATAGCCATATTCTAATCCCTCGCTGAACAATAAGACCGGACTTTGGTTCCAGGGGGACTTTGATTTGATCCTGTCATACCGGTCCTGACGTCGCTTTCGAGTCTGCATGTGTCGGACTCGATTCTGCCTCTTTCGTCTAAACTTCGTCTGCATTAGTCATGTTAGTCGATATTTTCCGTCGAGTTGACCAACACTCGGTATGCTCACCTGCCGATAATTTCGAAGTACCCTAACCCTTGGAGGAATTCCTCCAAGCCTAACCCTAACCATTATCAGGCAAACTGTGCTAAACACAGTTTCGTGTTTTTCACTGGCGCTTGAAGTCACACGGCAATTACGGGTCAAACAAAGTTGAGAAGGCGGTGGGGAACCAGTGTAATAGGAATTGAAGTCCACTGGTATATAGTCCGGTTTTGCCCAACAAGGGATTAAGATATGCCTACCGGTAGAAACCATGGCCATTCGAATATAACCTTACAACAGCAGCATTCCTAGGACCATTTCCTTACTCCCCCGCGGTTTCAAACCGCTTCCCACTTATTGCCACGCTCCGAAACTGCTTTGTCGCAGCGCTGGAGTGCAGCGGCAAAGACTGGAACCGTCTACTGCTGCGCATCGCGCGATTTTCAAAAGATGACTAATAGACGGCGTTAAGCTGTCCGATTCGGAGAATTCCACCGAGGAAATTGCCGCGCGCGCGACTTGCTGGGTGGAACATGGGCGTAACCGGGGGGACGGAGGTCCATATGGCTGGTGACAGCACATACTTACAAAGTTTTTGTTATTTCAGAACACGAAAAGCCACTAGACAAAGCCCTTGACATCGTCAGCAAGGACATCGGGGAGGACTGGAAAAAGTTATATGTGACACTACCATTCCAGAACAAGCGGGAAAAACAGCGCAAGGAACGCGACGTGGAGACACTAGAAATCATCAGGTAGGCCAACCTGTACTCTCGACCTTTTTATAAGTACGGTAACCATAATTTATTATGAAAAACGCCCACGAACTCGCAGCCCAACGAATGACCACAGGGTCGGATTAAGAGAGGGCGCAGGACGTGCGCCTTCTCTATTTTGTTGGAATTCCTTGAATTTCACCAGGATCAAGCATTTAGGTTCTACTGGGGTCCTATGATCAAAACCCACGCCCCATCATTTTCTGGATGCTGGATACGGCCTGAATTTGACTTTCACATGACTTTTTTTCTCTTTCAGTCCCAGATTTGATCTGACTTTGGAAGACCGTGCGAAGCGAAGTCTGGAGAAATGGAAATTCATGTACCGGAAGGCGACGGTCAGAGACCTGGTGAAATCACTCAAGCGGATTGAGAAGACGGACCTGGCTGAGAGCGTGGAGGAAGCATGCATGTGATACCGCACGAAGGAAAGGAGTGGTGCGGGGGGTCAATCTTTCCCTTTTTTATATTGACTGGGAAAGGAGCACGGGTGGTCCGAACACATCAAAAAGTTTTGGGGGTTGCGCCGCGTCAGACACAAGTCTTAAGCTGCGTTTACCAGACATACGGAATGCGGTATACGGGATGCGGAAACGATATGTTGTATGCGAAAATGCATCGCATATACCACTTCCGCATTCCGGGTGTCCAATAAACGCAGCTTTAAGGCCCATTCTCACTGTAGTGGATTCCGTCGTTAGTGGAAATGGGTCTCTACAGAGACAAATGTAGGTTGCAAAATGGTCAGATCACGGACTCGCACCACCGCAGACATCCTGAGATCATCAGGGATTCTTAGTGCTCGCTCCCCTTCGTCACCGCACACAAACGTTTGTACGGTGACGTAGGGAGCGAGCACTAAGAACCCCTGATGATCTCAGGATGACCGCAGATGCGGGAGAACAATCCTGTATATTACTAGGTTGAAATCTATAGAAGAAAATGTCCAAGGCACCTGCGATTTAAGGGATTCTGAGGCCAACAGACCTGGGAACAAGGTTGGCCAGAATGCCGTCTGCAGCGCCACGTAATGAGTTACTCAGTCAACAACAAGGGTCATAAGGTTTTCAAAATGATATTTATAGAAAAAATCGTAGGAACAAAATTAACAGAAAGCAAATTTTATGCAATGTACTCGAAACGGATGAAGAGGTATAAATAAATGCTTTATAGAATACAGTTTTCTTTTCATCATGTAGTTTGCTCAACTCAATTATGCAGCGTCTACCAATAACAATTTTTCAACTAGAACTGTGAAATTTGCTTGACAGCAAATTTGATGGTCCCTACATCAGAAAAAACAAACTGAGTGAAGAAAATAAAGGGCAAGGAGGGGTATGACTCTGTGGCACAGCAGTCAGGTTCTGGAATGTCTTCCTGGTGAAGGACACATGCAGGGTAGGCAAATAGAGAGGAAGGGCAGACAAATGACTGCACGGCGTGCACATTCTGCAGACATGTATTGTTTACCAACTGACAAACACGAGCATGTTATCTGTAAGGTGGGTAGGTGGGACTATCTACTGTGGGGCCCAGCACCTCCCC
>NMRB01000214.1:481711-523194 GCA_002633025.1 Notospermus geniculatus
GGCAGATATTTAACTTCATCACTTCAGAATAAAACAGTCTTCAAAAACCATCGTAAGTTAACTTTTTTTAAACTATCTAACCTTTCAGACCTGGATACAAGTATTGACTACTCGATGGTACTGCTTGATTTTGAGGTAATTGAGCAGTTTTCTTGCAATCGTGTGTTAATTGAGTGTGGAAGAAAGAAAGAAAGAAAGAAAGAAGGAAATAAAAATTTCCTACCTACCCAGTGATATCAAGATGGTCCCTACATTGATATGTAGGGACCATAATTATGAGTTAAATTTTCAAAAATTCCTTCCAACTCCTTCGTTCCTGAAGGATTTATGCATGAGGCATGGACCAGGTTGGGATGGAATGAAACCAACAACGTCACTTAATTGACAGCACCAAGGTTTCCTGAGCCACTCTCCACATCCAATCTTCATCCACCATTTCCCCCATCTCTATCCACCATTTCCTCATCTCCATCCACCATTTCCACCATTCTTTAATCTCCATCCACCATTTCCTCATCTCCATCCACAATTTCCTCATCTCATTCCACCATTTCCCTAATCTCCACCCACCACTTCCTCATCTTCATCCACCATTTCCCCATTGCCATCCACCATTTCCTCATCTCCATCCACCATTCTTTAATGTCAATCCACCATTCTTTAATCTCCATCCATCATTTCCTCATCTCATTCCACCATTTCCTCATCTCATTCCACCATTTCCTCATTTCATTCCACCATTTCCCTAATCTCCATCCACCACTTCCTAATCTCCATCCACCATTTCCTCATCTCCATCCACCATTTCCTCATCTCCATCCATCATTTCCTCATCTCCATCCACCATTTCCTCATCTCCATCCACCATTTCCTCATCTCCATCCACCGATTCCCTATCTCCATCCATCCTTCCCTCATCTCCATCCTCCATATTTCCATCCTCTGTTTCAGCAGCAAACTCGGCACATCCCTCCTCATCCTCCTCTTCGTCCTTACACTGTACCAACCCAGATTTTCTGGCCCTGATTCTTTCAGCTGCAGAAGAAATAAGATACACAGTGAGAAACTTAAAGCGGACTATTTGCGCCGAGTCAAAGATTCCACAGAACAGTTTCCGGAGCGGCCGCCACAATGCATTTACCAGTTGTTGTTACGAATAAAACGGGTTGTTTTATTATTTTTGGTTCACTTTGGAACGACGGGACATAATTTTCTACTGGATACAATGGTAAAACCACAACACAGGGACTGGCAAAAAAATTTGGAAAACTTACATAGTACCCTTCCTTTTTCTATTGCCATTGCCATTTTTTCTTGTTTTTTCTCTTTCTTCAGAAACTTGAATCGGCGGGATCGTTTTCCTTGAGTACAAGCATATCTAGAAAGAAAAGACAGCTGAATAAGTGGTTGGTTAAAAGACAAATGGTTTTACCACCAAGAGGGGCAGAGTCTGGACTTGGGAAACGAGGGGGCACAAAGTCCATTGTTGATCTCAACAAAGCCTTTCACATTTCAATGTCAATTTCAAAGATCTATTACAAAAGATTCTGTCCGCTGACTTGTCCATCACCATCACCACCAATTCCTAAATCCTCAGCTTTTCCTACAAGATTCTGCACCGTCTCACCAACGACACTCTGTCCGTCCGTCTCTCCGTCAACACTCTGTCCGTCTTCACCCCTGTCTTCATCTCTTTTCCCCATCACTCTTCTTTGCTCCTCCTTCTGAAAATCCTTCATCATCTGAAGCAACCATCGCCTCTCCAACAACAAACTGCGGAACGCAGAAAGTGTCGTGGTCGTCGGCGGCAACGGTGGGATATTATAGGCGCCTGGTTCTTTCCTCAACGGCGGCTCATTTTTCACAAACAACGAAGGTTGTTTTAACGGTGGGGAGCGAATCCGCCTCAAAAGTTCTGGGTACTTTCTCTCCAGGGTTTTATCAACAAGAATCGGACGGTGAATGTTTAATTCTTTTGAGATGATGTCAGAAGGAGGTAACGAAGCTGCAGAATCTGCGTCTGCCCTCCTCCTCGACATCCTACGTTTTTTCCTCGGGGTCACTCCTTCTCCAGATCCCACATCACCAGTCAACACCCCATCCGCGTCTCCCCCTCCACTAGCATTTTTAGGACTCATCCCCGACTTAGACCGTGACCGCTTTCTACATGAAATACGCCGCCCACTGTCCTGGGACGTCCGAGGGGTCTCTGATGAAACGTCTGCACCCAAAGTCTCCCCATCGCTACTTGCACCCCTTCCCCTCCTCCGTGATCTACTGCTGAGAGACCTCGGCCTGGCACTATCCCCTGAACCCTCTGAATTCCTCACATCATCCTCAACATCCTTCCCTCCATCTCCACTCACAGCCTCAGTTGAATTTGACCTTGACTGTGGTGACCTTGACTGTGGTGACCTTGAACTTGTGCCCTCTGACAAACTCGACTTCTTTTCAGTCACGTTTTCACCCACAGTTTTCACTGTTTCTTCCCGACTTTCTTCACTACCTTCCCTAGCAACACTTCCGGGATCACCCACGATGTCAACTGACTGATGTACATCGCCCTCTTTATTTTGTGCTCCCGCAGGCACCTCAGAACCAGCCCCGTCACCTTCTGCTGCCGAGTCGATTTCAACAACCTCCGCAGCAGCACTTGAACCTGCGGGCAGACTCTTTCTCAGCACATCCAACAGCTCCCGAGGGACGGCTCCAGGACGGTTGAACACGGCCCGTCTGAGTAACTGAACCGGATCGAGACAAAATGCTTTCATCAGCAACACCGAGATTTTGCTACGAACTTCTTCTTCATCGTCAGGGTTCTTGAGAGTCTCAGCTGAAATTGACATGACAACTGGTCATCTTCAGGCGATACCACTAACTATGAACATTTTAACATCCATTACCACACTCTCTCTCATCACATCTGTTGACATTACAGATTTGCAAGGCGTGCAGAATTTCAACTTTTTTGAGTGCTATGCACACGTTTTTTTCACCCCTCGGCGTGATTTTAGGTGCGCCATGGTGCGCGAGTGTGATTGCGCACGTTAAAAGACAAGCCCTGAAATTTCTGACGAACGGCAATCTGACCACAGAATTTCAGGTACCGTTACCCGTACTCACCCCAAATTTTCTTTAGGGCGCCCCCTCTTGTTATTTCTCGGTGCCTGTTGTTTAATTTCCTTGATTATATCTTCTTCGACTCGTACGTTCATCGCCGTTAAACACGTCCTTTTCCGCATGTTGTTTTTCAGCGCTTTCGACAGCTTCATAATATCCTTGATTCTCATTGGTTGTCCAGTGACGATGACCTCCCTCAGTTTCTTAATCAGTTCAGGATCCTGAAACATACGATAAAGCTTTTTTGATGGGGTATTGGCAGTCCAAAAGAAGGCGCTGACTCCAACCAGTTTAACACACAACAGCACGTTCCCCATACTTCAGTCCAGATAAAACAGAGACCGCCAGCAGTCCCGTAAGAAGTGACTAGTCTGAAACCGCCAGAATCCGGCGGTCACGTATGAAGTGGTAAAAGTGCCCCATAACGTCTCCAGACATATCAAAACTCATCCCGCCCCAGAGTCCAGCAGACGACATCTTCTGTCAAACTTTTCTCACATCCTATGAAACAGATTGAAAAATATTTGAAGAAAAGTTGTTCCTATCAACCATCTGAAGAATGTTTCTTCAAATTTTTTCCAATTCATATTCAAAACAGTAGAAAACTTCAGCAGATGATACTGTCAGCTGACACCTGGGGGCAGATGAGATTCTGCTGCATTTGATGCTCACGTATCAATCAATATTTTGTTTATCACCTACCAGGACTTCTTTACGCTTCTCAATATATTTTTTCAAGGTCATAGCATTAACCACGGGATCCGGCTGCTGCTTCGGCGGCTTCTTGTCCGCATCGGTGAAGAAATCAGACAACATGTCGGACACCTTGCGGCGCCGATCAAAGCGACGTTTGAGGATACCGTATTTCACGATGGAAGTTGGCGGTCTCGGAATGAAAATATCTGAAAAAAAATAATACGGAGATGTCAACTCATTTGTAATTTAATAAAACAGGTAATATTTTGCCAGGATCAAAATGAATAGGATACTATGAGGTAAAACTACATTCTGATGCCCTCAAGATGTCTTTAACGGCAATAGGAGCTGTCAGTGAGTTGACCAATAGGTGTCACTACAGCCCAATTCAATGCAAAAAGCGGACACATTCATTCTTGATCGAGCACCAATCACGTGGATTTTCCATTGTATTGGTCCACTATAACTTTGCTGCCATCTTTTGGCAATACGCACGGCTAACTGCTCCTATTGAGGTAATATCTCCCCCCCCCCCCCAATTAGCCACNGTCCTCCAGGTGTAGATCGAGGATTTTTTGGGCCGTCTCTGAGAGGTCCTCACATCTCGCCTCCACTTTCATTTCAACTTTTTTCTTTTTACCTCGGCCTCCTGTTGCAATAACTCCACCTTTCACCTATCGAAAAAGAATACATGAAATTGAGATCAATAGAATTGTCTTATGCCCACTGTACATGATCAAATTTTTCATCCAATTTTTTTGAAATTCAGATTCCAGGCCCATTGGGGCTTCAACGCATAAACGCGCATGTAGGCCTTATTGAGCATATTCAGAAAATTGGATGAAAAATTTGATCGTGTACAGCGGGCATTATACATCTGAAAATCACAAATTTTATTATTCCAGGTGTCAATTTTAGGCATATGTGACCCGATCTAGCAAAAGTAGGTGTATGTCGCAGGTGATCATCACTGGTCATCAGTTTACTCAGTTATTATCACTGCTGTCCACTACTATTGTCAACCTGCGGAGACATACATTTCAGCTATTGTGTTGTAAAGCCGTTAACCCTTTCCGCGTTTGCGACATGTGCCTACTTTTGCTACAGCAGGTCACATATGGGGCAGAATTGAGCATTTGAGGTGCCCAGGTCAGAGGCATATGAGGACAGTAGAGGTCAATATGAGGACAGCAGCATCGGTAGTAACATAATGAGGAACCGGACGAACTAACATCACGACGTGGCGCTGCGATCGATGTGACCGAAGTTTCTTTTTTCAACGTGATTTCCAGTCATTTCCATTAACTTCTGGCGTGAAATAAACCATATTTTTTCGGTCGCATGACATTAAAATTTACACCATATTGTCGTGGATGAAAATTTCTGCAATTTCTTTGCTTTTTTTCCTTAAAATAAAGAGGTAGGATGGTGATAACGGCAACGTCTTTATCTCATTTTTTCCTGTAGAAAAATGTACAGCTGATTTTTTCAACACATAAACGTCAACACATAAAACGACGTCACTGACGTCGGTTCGGTCACATCGATCGCTGCGCCGACCTGTCGGAATAAACGGCACGCGGATTCCTCATTGAAGAAAGGATTTGAACATACCCCCGTTTTTCGAAAAAGTGCGTCCTCCTGATGCTCCAACTCCCGCCATTTCTCCATCTTTCTATAACGCATCAAAACCTGGTGGTCTGTCCGCCCGGGTAGAAACTCGGCGATCTTGGTCCACTTACCTGGCGAGTCAGAAACACAAAAATCTTTATAAGTGTCCTTAGGGGAAACAGACGACATGATTTCTCCTGGTTTCTTAGCATATGAGACATTTTTCAAAACTGAATGTCAAATGTCAGCAGGTGCATGTACATGTAGATTCCAGGCCTCACAGAAATCCTGCATGTTGGCCACACTCGCCCTATCACATGAAGAATGGGTTAGTCTGAGAATGAACCCCACAACCTCTCACATGACAAGCACTGATGTCTCCACTACACATCTTCAGTGAGTTCAGGTCAAGACTCGGCTTCTCCTCCCTTGACCTTCACGCAAGCAAACCACATTCCGTGTTCAAGGATTTCCCCGGTCCCAAAAATAGCAACCAATCACGGCAAAGCATGACGTGTTCCCACGAATGACGTTGACCAATCAAAATTTGATAAAATGACATCATTGGTATTTTTTTCTTCTGTGAACGACGAAGAAATGAGGCTGATCTGATTGGGCGCACGAGAAAATCCCGAAGCGTTGAAGACGGAATCTGGCTGCTTGCTGCAGAGTGCAGGAAGAGGTTAGCCGATTTCTACACGATGCATTATGCAGAATGCCACCGCACCAATCTGACCGATTCCTTACCTTTGTATTTCTGGTAGTTTAGGATGATGGCTCTATCCTCTTCGTATGTCCAGTCTCCCATTTTGAGATTCATCGACAGCACGTTATGCCACCTAAAGAAGAGACAAGAAACCATTCAGTGTTCTAATCTAGTGACCACATGTTGACCTCTAGTGACATCATATTGACCTCTGCTGGCCTCATATTGACATCTACCGACCTCATATTGACATCTACCGACCTCAAATTTACCTCTACTGGCCTCGTATTGACCTCTACTGGCTTCATATTGACATCCACTGACCTCATATCGACCTCTACGGCCTGCCTATTGACCTCTGCTGGCCTCATATTGACCTCCACTAACCTCATATTGACCTCTGCTGACCTCATATTGACCTCTACTGACCTCATATTGACCTCTGCTGACTTCATATTGACCTCTATGGTCCTTGTATGCCTGACCATTGACCTGGTCATGTTCATTTTACTTCTACTTCTACATTTTACTTGCTTGATTTTCCGAAATACGGGGAAAAAACCGTGTCCAGAGTACGAGGGAAATCCGTTTCACTAACAATCAAATGGGTTTGGCCTAAATTTGCACGAGTAATGATCTCCAACTACGGCAGGACACCCACCTTTCTCTGCATTGAACGCCCGTGCGACCAGGCACATTACTGGCCAGTTTACACCACCACTTAGGTCCATACATTCGGACTCCAGCAAGAAGCTTCTGGTCCTCCTCATCGGTCCATCGTCCGAATCGAGCATTGGGATCGATCTTCTGGTATTGTGCAAAACACTGTTTCTCCTTCCGCCCCTCCATGTGCATTGCAACTGGAAACAAAAAATACACTTTGGAAAATTATTACAGACTATTTGACACAACAAAAGTTGGAATATCTGAATAATAGACAAATCCCAAATTGACGAAAACGAGAAAGATCTGCGCACTTCCCCCGAAATCGTAAACAGAACCTCGGTCTGAAACTGAATGACGTGACGCAGAGAACCCCACGACCATGTGACGACAGTGAGTGCGACGACGTTGCATCAGAGTCGACCATTGCTAAATCATGGATTGCATCACGTCAGCTGGTTTCAGGTCGAGGTTCTGTTTACGATTTCGGCGGAAATGCGCAGAGCTGGGAATTTGGGATTTGTCTATTCGTTGGGCTGTCCAAGTGGCACAGTGGAAACACCAGTGCATGTCACCTCTGAGGTACGGGTTCAATCTCCAGTCAGACCACTCGTCATGTGATCAAGAGGGTGANACTAGCCATTTCGCCTACTTCAATGACTTTCACTGCCAGCTGTTTTGTTTGAACTGGAAGGAAAACTTTGTGGCAAAAGCAGGATTTCCAGATTGATATTGGTTAATTTGTTTACTGGATTATGGAGTACAGTACCGGTAATTAAGTATGTACCTGTGTACAAAAACAGAATCAATACCAAACAGTGTAATTAAGCAAGCAGCCTGTCAAGGACTCTAAAGTGTCTAAGGGCCTCACAAAGGGTATTTAAGACTCAGACGCGTGTAACTTCGTCAAATGCAAGGTGAAAGTGCGTGCATTTAGTGAAGTTACAGGCGTCTAAGTTTTAAACACCCTTTGTGAAATCGGCCCTACATGTATGTGACTAGTACGCGTGTAATTTTCTGATGTGGGTGGAAATAAAGGTCATGTACATGTAGCTAGAAATAACATTTGTGTTTCTTTTTAATGGCCCTCCAAAATTCACTTCAAGCTACCTCCATCAATACAATATCAATCTCGAATCCTGCTTTTGCCACAAAGTTTTCCTTCCAGTTCAAACAAAACAGCTGGCAGTGAAAGTCATTGAAAGTAGGCGAAATGGCTAGTAGGCGATATGGCTAGTAGGCGAAATGGCTATTAGGCGAAATGGCTAGTAGGTGAAATGGCGGGTAGGCGAAATGGGAAATAGGCGAAATGGCGAATAGGCGAAATGGCTGTAGGCAAAATGGTTGTAGGTGAAATGGCTGTAGGCGAAATGACATTTTTTTGTAGGCGAAATGGTTGTAGGCGAAATGGCGATAAACCGATTTTAACATGTTGACTGCCAGCTACGAGTATGCTCGTATGGGAGTCACTGGTGTCCTCCGCATTGCCAGCTATGAGTAGTAGGGCTAATTAATATTGACAAGCTTGGCAATGACGAACAGCCTTCCAATGATCATAGTGGCAGTGGGGATTGACCAGATGTATGGGAACATGCTAGAGGGCGTACAGCTACGACTCATAGTTGGCAATAAGAAATAACTTGAAATAGGCCTGGTAGTCATGGCAATGGCGGATGGAATGATATTTTAACCATGGCAGGCTTACATTTAATTCCTTTGCAATCTGTTCCCAGTCCACTGCATTTTTTCTCTCCACAATCTCAGCTAATTTATTGTCCTCCTCCTTCGTCCACTTGTTCCAGTTGATAGCAGGATGGATGGAGTTTTTCCACGCTTGTAATAGATGATTCGTATTCCGCCCCTCAAACTAAAATAAAACACATTTTTGTCTTTAGATTTTCTATCAGGGCCAAAGCCATAGCATTATTGGCCCTGTTAAGTACAGGAGAGGCCATTGCAAGCTACTCCTTTCGAAACACTTCATTACACTTTATTGCAGGTTGAGTGTGACGTGTATTGTTCCGCATCGAAATCGGTTTAGTTGTAGTGTGACCCGACCCGGCGTTACCAAATCGATTTCCGTATTTCGATTTACGGAAACCGATTTCGATGCGCAATAGGTGTGAACGCAGCATTAGACTCTTAAGACCAGTGAGACAAACTACTGCTCATAGTTTAGTTGCCCATTGAGAGCCACTTGAGTGAGAAAAACTCTGTGAAGCAGCACCCCAAGGCACTTACGTCCATTGTTGATATCTTCATCCAATCGATGTGATCAGCATCCTCGATTGAACCGGCAAGTTCCAACGGTGACAAAGACCTGGAAAAGTAGAATCTCTTGTTACAGACACCTCTTGTTACAGACACCTCTACCAGGACACCTCTCTATTAAGGACACCAAAGTTAGGCCCTTAATTGGTCATTTCTCTTCATTTTCATCTCTGTGGTCAGGGCACTGGTCGGTAAACCTGTTGTATCTGCAACCTGTTGTATTTTTTAAAGCAGCAAACTCATCATTTTAAGTATTTTTATTGTATCCCAAGGGGACCATTGCACAGCACAGAAGGTACAACAAATAGGCCTAGGCAGTCACAGTATTGGCTCATTCACTACAACAAAGGTCGTCAGCCTATTGACACTAGTGACATCACAACTCATGGCAATAGTCTCCACGGATTGATAAAAATTCTAAAGTTTACAATGAGTGGAGTCTCGTCCCTTTAAACCATTCCTCGGTTTTCTCTAAAGCTATGTCTATACGAGAGACTGATTTGTCTCGGGTTAACTTTGTCTCGAGACTTTTTAACCCGAGACAAGTAACGGAGCGTCTACACGGATGCATGACGTGACGGTGTTTTCAACACTACGCGCCTTGTGACGTCCATTCCATTACGTCATTCATGCCATTTTGCCAAATGCACACATTGATAAATACGGAACCAATATAGGGCTTTGTCCCGAGACAGACAGGCGAGCGCGTCTACACGACAACTGTCTCGAGGCAACTTAGTCTCGGGTTTATAACTTAACCCCCCTACCCTACTGGGGTCAAATTAACCAGAGACAAAGCTGACCCAAGACAACTTAGCTCGAGACAAGGCCCCGTGTAGACGGTTAACTGGGGTTAAAATGCTACGTGCAGACGTAGCTTAAGATTTCACTTACTTGATTTTCTCCATTTCTCTCTCAATATCTTTAATCTGATCCTTTATCGCCGTCTCTTCATCAGGGTCTCGCACATAAATCAGCTTTTCCTGCTTAATTTCAAGCCGGTTCATCAACGGTCTCAGCCACCTCTGGAGATTATCAGCTTGCACGGCTTTAATTAATTTCTTTTTATCACTTATGGTATCTGTAAAAGAGATGCGGAACATCCGAGAACTCGCATAGAACTTTGAGGAGCCTTGATAGTCTAGTAGTTACCATGTCCGCTTAGGAAGCCAGGTCCTGGGTTCGAATCCCGGGCCAGATGGGATTAATCATCCCTGGCACTTCAGTCCGTCACATGGGACAGTAAGCCATGGTGCTTTGTACCTTGTGCCTTTGTACCGGTATTAAGGCAAATAAAAGACCCCATCCAAGTGAGGCACGTACCAGGGCTAATAATGCTACTGTAAACCGTGAAATTTCCGCGTGCGTTTTATTTTCGCGTTCAAGGGTCAAAACGCGAACATAAATCGCGTGAAAATTACTCATTTTATTATTCTTTTGAAGCTGAAGGGTTCCAATCGCGAATATTTATTCTTCGCGAATTCGTAGATCACCAAAATCGCAAACATTTAGCGTCGCGAAAATATCACGGTTTACAGTATGCTTTGGCCCTGACGGAAAATTCTGACACAATACCACAGAACTCCAGGAGAATTCAGCCAGCAAGTGACCAACTATCACCACGGCTTCTCCATTTACAACAAATTTACCATCAGTCTTCAACAACTGGTCATTACTACCGGTATTCATTTTCACCTCCGTTACCAGGACACCTCCTAATTAAGAACAGCATCTGCATGTCCCAAAGGTCTCTTCAACATACAGGACCTCTCAGATTCCGTGTACTTACACTGCCGGTGCCGATTTTTGGGGAGCTCGGGTTCCTCACTGTCCCGTTTCAGCTGGACATCAATATTTTTCTGAGGACAAGCCCCACTAGCATCTTTGAAGTACGGTATAGCGTAATTGGACAAAATGAATTTCTTGGTGGTTTGGGGTTCTTTGGCTTGTCTAGTTGCGGTGTCCATTTCCTCATGAATGGCAACCTGAAATATAATTTTCATTATCATTATTATTTTAAAACTTCTCTTTCCCCCTGGAGTACTCACATCAGGGGCATAGCAAAAGGGACAAAACAAATTTTTGCACTAAAATGTCATTTCCCCTCTTCAAGCCAAGTTATTATAGCGTCAGGTGTGGGGAAAATGCTTCTGAGAGTAGAATACAGAATACAGAATACTCTTCTTTTACTGTACTCTTCTTTTACCCTTGGTAGCCACGTGGTTGTTACCAGAATCGACGGAGTGTACCCTGACGATCCTGTTAATAACTACCTGGCTGCTCTTCCTACGCTGATCTTCTTTCTAGTCATATGTGCTATTTTTATCAGGTCTATACTTTTATTATTACATGCTTCATACTATATGTATACCGGTAGCCTATTTTCTGCGATAACTCCTTTTCTGTTCTTCCTCTTGTCATATTCATTTGATACTTCTTATTATTATGTTGTTATTTTTATCCTTCTTATGTCGGTATAATAGCTTTATCAGCTAATGTTGTACTTTTATTTAATCCGACAATAAACAAATCTGTATTCTGTATTCTGTAATTTTTCAATTTTTTTCTGGGGGAGGATTTTTTTTCTCTCCCCCCCCTTGACAATCCTGGCAGAATCCCTGATATGCCATACCTCCTCAACCTGACCACACCTTCACAGACGAAATACACACACTTCAACTCACCTGTCTCTGTCGATTATCAGCAAGCAGCATTTCAATCCGCAGTAAGTTGTCACTGACCAGCTCTTGGTAGGCCCGATTTAGAGCCAAGCACGTTTCAGGGTCGTACACGGCGTCTCCGGTGACCACTGATGGAGCATATTCGGAGTAATCTCTGGATTGGGATGTTGATGCAAGAGATATGGACTTTCCCTGCGAATACTGAAGTGAAAGGATTGTTAGAGTAAATCCTCTGCACTGATGCTTTTTCCCCCCGACAGGTTTTTCTGATAGATCCAGATGGAGGACTGATAAATTTGCTTTTACCCTCTAAAACCCATGGTACGTGATGACAAAATACATAAAATATGAAAATATGAAATAAGACAGAAAACATAAACCCTATGGAATAGGTATTCATTGGAAAGCTCTCATTGAGCACACAAACCTGACTTGCAACATCATCTTCAGAAAATATGGTCAGTGGTGTCTCAGTTCCTGTAGCATTGCTTTGGTGCCCTAGAAGAAAAAAGATGATTTTAAAGATTTTTTTGAAAACATACATCATTGATCTGCTAGCAATTCTAATTCTTCTAACTGTCTAATGGGGAACAAGTTTAGAATCCCCGATCAGTGTCCCAAAAAAGGTCATCGATTGACGGAATAAGCCGCATTGTACAATAGGATTTCTATTGCGTGCCATGGAGTAACATCACTTCCGATTGGGGATTCTAAACTTTAGCCTTCTAATGGTGCACTGTAGGCCAATTAGGCATAGGCATAGGCATAGCAGTGTTCTCCAAACCAGTTAAAAAAAAGGCGGCCCGCCCCTCTTAAAAATTCGTCCGCCCCTCTTAAAAATTCATCCCCCTTAATATTTATGATTTAGATCGCTCAATTATGCATCTCAGATGCTCAGAAAATGCATCTCAGAGCACCTAAAATCCAAATTTCCCCAGACCCCCCGCCAAAAGGCGCCTTTGGTTCCTTGCACGGTGCCTTCGGCACCAGGCCCATCCCCGCCCCTCTTAGACCAAAACCCGTGGAGAACACTGCATAGCCCTCGCTCAAAAAGATACCAAATTCTCATTCTTGACTTGACACTAAAAAAAACGGAAATACCCATCCAAATGCATTCTCCCACAGAAGGGGTTTTCACCTTGCTCCTCTTTGTGAACGAATGAAAATGTGGGGGGGGGGGGCCCGCAGTGGGAGGATGAGCGTTACTGCTCCAGTCCAGACCAGTTCCCATTCATTCCCATCTTCGATAATCGAAGGCCGATCTGCTCACCACTACGTTACATCGCACATCACCCTTCGAGAAATAGACCAGTCGTCGGCGTATCTTGGCACCATGCCAACTTTACCGGGCGACCAATCATATTGCACTTTTATATCGGGTCTTTGGCTACCACTCTTTGTACCACAATTTCAAATTTTACAACACTGATTCTGATTGGCCTCTTCTTCTCGAGGCGGCAGATACGCCGTGGACCGGCCAATTTCTCGAAGGGTGATGTGCGGTGTAACGCAGTGGATAGCAGATCGGCCTTCGATCATCGAAGATGATTCATTCCATGATTTTGTGGGTTTTGCAAATGAGAACGCCCTGTACTTTTGCACAGTCATATTTGCCAACAGTCACTTAAATAAGACAACATTACACAGGGCATTCTGTACTATTTCTATCGACATTCTAATGAAGAGAGCCAGGCAAAAGAACCCACCGAAACTATATGCTGGGATGGACCCCTCCTCAACGTCCATGACCAACCCAGTTTCAGAAATGTCATCATCTTCATCATTATCATCAGGGCTAAACTCATCTTCTGTCCCTTGAAGTGTCTGTTTCAAGAGTTCAATGTCCTCTCTGATCTTTTCCTCCTCAAAATGGGCAATTGTCGTCATGTTTGCATTTGATTTTTCGTTCAACAGACGACTTTTTTACAAGAAAATTTAGAAAAACTTGGCGAATATGGAGGCTGCCATTTTAGCCAGGCGGAGGGATAGTGACATCATCTCAGCAGGACATAGCCATGCAGATTTGGTTAAAACTGCGCAAATCACGCGGAAATCCTATTCAATACATCGTTAAAACATAGCATATTTTCTGTTTTTATCTTTCACGGCGATATTAGCCTGATTTACCAAAATGAATTTTGATATCGTCATTGATATTGCCGCCTGGAAATTAGACTGGTTCGTCGTCTTCGATGAGCGAGCGGTTCGAGGACAAGAGACCAGTCTTCCTGAAATTCCGGACCACACAAAATCTGATGACGTAGAACACATTGACTTCAGAACACGTGCGATATTTCTTGCTTATTTTCTTTATTTTCGTCTTGTTCAAGTGCATATGATCTCGTGATGTCGACCAAATCAGTAAAGTAAGTGTACTCTATGTATAAGCACCAATGAAAGGTCGTATTCTACATTATGGTGGGCCTAAATTGAACATTTAGATGTTCTTTTAGCACGGCATTCTACATCGTCACGTGCTGCACTGCATGCATACACAATGTACATGCACTGTAATGTATGCTATATACAGGGTGTTCCTGAAAAAGGTCCCGAAAACAAAGTCTGAGTATGGCAGGGCCGTATTTAGCGGGGGGGGGCAGTTGGCCACCCCTCCCCCCCCTTAGCCAACCCAAAACGTGATTTTCATGCGGATTTGGGGTAGACCGAAAACTCCGGTCTCCGAACATAACACAGATGTTATGATTCTACGACCGGACACAACCTGCCTATTCCATACGGGACTAGTGTATGACGGAAATCAGGCCTCTCCATTGCATGAAGAGCACTACACCCTGTATTTTTTACCCTATTTTGGGCATCCCAATTTTTCTCTTTTTTTGCATAGTGACGATATGGCTACGTTTTAATCCAGAATAAGAACATCGCAAATAAATTGGCAAAACTCATTTTTTCCCAAGAAATGTGTGATAACATGTGGATTTCCTTTGTTCATTGTCTAATAATGGTATATTTTCATTTTTTTGAATTTACAGATCGTATTTTTGGCACTGAACCCTATTTTGGGCATATTTTTTCAGGGCGTATTTTGGGCATGTGCCCAATTCACTACACCCTTAAACGGCCTGAGAAGCATGTAATGGAGAGGCCTGGAAATTTGCATATCAATTAGTCAAACACGCCGCACTTTTATTGTGAATATCTCGAAAACCTACAGTGGAAATCGCTTTTAACACCAAATATTTGTAATGTTCATATTAAACATTAGGTGACTGGACCATTTTGATTGTAATCTGACCAGAACACACAGGTTTAATTTCTTTTTTTCGACGCGATCTTGCATTGCGCCGAACTTGGCTGCCATAATGTTTTGATGACGTCACTTTCGGCGTTGGCCTCGCCTGTCAACGGAAATCGCCGAGTGTTTCCGATTGCTCAAACACGCCTTCTGCGCATGCGCATTGGCGAAAGTTGATTCTTTTGGTGACGAAGAAACATCCGATGATTATATTAATTATTCANAGAAAGCTAAATACAGCCCTGATATGGGCCTGTTGAGGAAACGACTGCTATCACTTGATCAGTATGACTGTATCTTTCCAGGTGTGGTGTTTGTGAAGAAGATTCAGCCAAGTACAGATGTCCTTGCTGTGACGTTCAGACGTGTAGCTTGAAATGTTGTAAGGGACACAAGGAAGATACAGGATGCACTGGACAAAGAAATAAGACTTCTTATGTCCCCATGAAGGGATTCAATGATATGCATCTCCTTAGCGGTACGTACTGAGACAAAAATTTCTTTTAGTTGATAAGGGGTCGTCTCAAAATTGTTTTGATGCCTGGGGTTCTCTTTTTTTACAGGAGAATAGATTTTAACACAAATAAATAACGGGTATTGCTTTCTTGGTTTACTGGTGTCTTCACATGTTTTTGTTTATCATATTTCCATGCCCACCGTCCCTACATAGATGAAGCCAATGTCAAGTGCCCACTTCATCTTTTCAAGGGGGGGAGGGGGTCAGGGAAAAGATGAAGTCACTTCGTCTTTTTTGGCATCAATGTAATTTTGAGACGGCCCCAAAGTTCTCCTAGTATAAGACAAGAAGTACATTTCAATTCATGGGAAAGGGAGAAAACTTACCGGTACAGGGTCTCCATGAATGTTTTTCATGGTTACAGATTACAGACTTCTAGAAGATGTTGACCATTCTCTATGGCGATACAGGGGAAATAAAATTGTGAATCGAAAGAGAAGGTCTAATTTAGTAAGTATGGAAATTGACAACTTCAGTCTTAATCTTACTGTATTTGCATGTATTTCTCTCATTCCTGTGCCCGATTCAAATGCATGTTGACCTAAAATAAGATGATCAGGCGCTGGTCCAGGGGGTCTGGACCATCATCCTGCTCTCAGCAACCAACAATTTTTTGCCCCTCTGTTGCCACTACTCCTCAGACCCCCCTCCCCTGCAAAATTCCTTCATTCACCCCTGGTGATATTATTTATGACATCTTTAAATTTCACATTCCAGGAAATACGTCTGATGAAAGAGGCCCACAAGAGGGGCATCCGACTTCGATTACTTCCTGATGGTTATAGAAAACGGAAGGTGAATTCCTCCCTGTATGTCTTCAGGTAAGCGGATATATTCTCACAACACAAGAGTGGGATAAAAGTGACTCCCTACATTTGTAAATACTTCTTTTCAATCAGAAGTCTAGGTACAAGAAAATAAGTTTGAGTAAATTCAAAGTAACCTCTTTCGGGGTCAGAGCTACATGTAGCATTGGTCATGTGGAAGCCACGTCAGTTACCAAATCATGAGGAAGTTTCCATTTTCTCAAAGGCTTCTCAAATAATAACGTCAGGATTGTTCTCATTCATGAATGGAAGGTGTATCGTCACATTCTTATTCACCATTTCAGCCAGAAGTGCATCCGATGGCATATTGAATTGCAGTTCCCAAAGTTAAGGCAAGAGGCCTCCCTTATCAAGTAGGTTTCAGTAACATAAATATTTTTAATAATTATTTACTACTGCTTATTATTTTCTGGCCTCGTGCAGTAATGATGGAAATTTCTTCGTGGTTTAATCTTCAGCTTTAAATTGGTGATAGGCTTAGGCCTATATCAAAAATTTATAAAAGGCGAGCGATATCCAGCAGAAATAGGCCATTTTCACCGCATTTTCTGATATGAAAATTTCTACTGCAGGGTCCATGAGAGAAGTCCAGTGGGCAAAGAGCTGAAAACGTATCTGAATTCACCGACCACGTCACACTTGTTGTGGAAAGACTACCGAGACAATTTTGATGACTTGACACTCCTTGTTCAAATAGAGACAAAGAAGGCAGGACGGCTGCTGTAGGTTTATGCAACATCATGAAATTGACAATGATATGATTCGGTCTGTAAAGGACTGTCTTGGTACCTTGTGCCTTTGCAAGGGCAAGTAATAGACCCCATCCAAGTGAGGAACATGAGTAGCTTGGGACGGCCTCTTCCATACTTACCGGTACTAGGGCCAGTAATGCTATGGCTGTTAGAAAAAAGAAACTTCAGTCGCAGTGCTCGCAGCACCACATTGTGACGTTAGTTCCTCCGGTTCCCCATTAGATTAACATAATTTCTTTGCAGTTACCGACGAATTGATCCATCCAAGTCGGTCAAGGATAACCTTGTGGGACATGTCGTCCTAGAATTCCCTACAATCTTTGTGGTCACCAGAGACGAGCTCCATCAGTACCGAATAGACGGAGAGCAAAGGTCGGACAGCTCGGACGAGAGTGACGATTCTGAATCGGAAGGTGAGTTTCCAAATCAGTATTTGTAGAACATAACTGAATTTATTAATTGCATCAAAAATCTGAGGGAAATCATGACATTTTCTCAACAGAATTAAATGTAACTGTCTCTTTTGCAGTTACCAAGGATACTGAATTTTGTGTTAATCAAACCAGTAAGTGCATTTCTAAAAAACTACAATTTTTTTGTAGATGAAGAACCAGCATCCAAACGCCTGAAACAGACAAAAGCTGAACCAGATTCAAATTCTAGTGATGATGATAGCTCTGTCCCGGAAAGTTCATCAGCAGTTGCCATGGAAACTGCACAGGGGGAAGTGGATTCTGAGGTTTCAAATAATCGAGAGCAGGAGTCTCTCACGGACGAGAATAGGAACAGTGATGAAAAGACTCAGAATTCTGTGGAAAATTTGCCAACGGGTGGCAAGGAAACGGAAAACAGTACAAGTGCAGATGGTCTGACCACTGTAACAAACATTGAGAGTGAAAATTGTGCCGAAGGCTCAGTCATGGACATGAACGGCCACAGTGATGAGAAGGCCGAGATCTCGGTAGAAATTTCACCAACGGTTAGCAAGGAAATGGAAAATAGCATAAGTGCAGATGGTCCGACTCCTGCAACAAACGTCAAGATCCAAAATAGTGCCGAGGACTCGGTTATGGACACAAACAGCCACAGTGATAAGAAGGTGGAGAACGCGGTGGAAGACTCACCAAATGCTGACAAGGATGTGGAAAACATTAGTATTAGCACAGATGGTCTGACTGCTGTAACAAACATTGAGGTCCAAAATAATGCCGAGGACTTAGTCATGGATACGAACGGCCACAGTGATAAGAAGGCGGAGAACTCGGTAGAAGATTCACCAAATGTTGACAAGGAAGTGGAAAACATTAAAAGTGGAGATGGACTAAGAGCAGTAAACGACAATGAAGTTCAAAATTATGCAAAGGACTCGGCCGTGGCCAAAAACAGTCACAAAGAGGAGAATATCGAGAATTGTGTGGAAAATTCACCAACAGTTGGGGAGAAAGTGTGGGACATCAGTGGTACATGAGATAGACTGAAGAGTTATCAGAGAGCACATGTATTTCTTACGTCAAAATAAATACGACCTGATCTAAGCAAAGATCAGTCGCAACCGAGGAAAGAGTTAATGGCCTTACAACACATTGGGTCATATGAATAAAGACAAGCAAATGCTTTTACTTCAGATTTGTACAGCATTGCCTAGTGCATTTGTATAGCAAAATTCAAGTAAAAGCATTTACTAGTCTATTCATATGACCCAATAGCTGAAATGTACATCTCTGCAGTGATAATAGTTGAGTAAACTGATGACCAGTGTCAGTGATGATCACCTGTGACCTGCACCTGCTTTTTGCTGAAGCGAGTTACATACTGTGGAGTGATGACGATTCTCATTATCCGTTCAGGTGTTAGTCTCATCGTTCACAATGGGCTTTACGTGGTAATGGGGCAAGTTTTTCATCAAAGAATTAAACAAATTTCTTAATTCCTTTTGTACATGCAGGGCCATATTCATAAAGGGTGTTTCAGACTTAGACGCGTGTAACTTCACCAAATGCACACACTTCCACCATACATTTGACGAAGTTACACGTGTCTTAAGTCTTAAACACCCTTTATGAATATGGCCCACGTTTTATTGTTAATAATTTGTAAAGAAATAATTTACAATAAAATGACGAAAACAATTTCTTCTCCGTCGTGTTCATATTTTCAATCAAGCGGTAATCATCCCTCAGTGCTTCAAGATGCTTGTCCACCAGTTTACAGAACATTGTTTCCAGTCGACCAAACGGCTCTTCAAGATTCCACTACTCCACTCCACGATCTTGAAGTATCAAGGCGTCTGGTCATCTGTCTTCAGACCACACTCCTCCATTCACATTAAGTTCCAAGATTCTTGTCCACCAACACATCCCTTACAGTAGTTCCTATGCCTACGGAGTATCACGTCATCCGTACACACTCAGTCCGTTTGGCATTGATCAATTCCTTCTGTTGTTTAATATGTTCCTCTTTAAATGCCTGTTTCGTTGCCTTTTTCTCCGCACGCCGCTCCTGAAAAACAGAGGATTTGGGTCAGGTTATCTTCTTATATGATAATCAGATTGGGTTTTCTGATCTGGGCATATTCGCCCTCCAGCGGGCCACATACGAGTGCAATTTTGCCTCTAACTTTGGAGATTTTTGCCTCCTACATGCAAATGTCATCGTGCGCAGTGGTCGGACGTGGAGACGGACTTTTTTGCCTCCAACGCAGATCAAACATGACGGAATTAAGTCACACCGCATCTACAGGAGACAAATTTGCAACCGTGTGCAGCGGCTGACGCGTTGTGTGGCGGTGACAGGATGCTGAGACAAAAATCTCCTATGGAGGCAACGTCGGAGACAGAATTGCACTCGTGTGCAGCAGGCTTCCTGATAACCTACCTTTCTTTCCTCCTTCAGTGCTTTCTTTCTTGCCTTCCTTTCTTCTGTCGTTTCATCCTTCGGTCGATACGTACACGCTTTATCCGCACTGTCCTTCTCGGTGAAAGATCTCTGTATATCTTTGGCAGTCAGGCCTTGTGATGAGTTGCTTGTGATCGGGAGACCAGTGCTCGGGTCGACCTGAATTTTCTTCGGCTGGAAGGAAATATCTGGAGTAACACTACATGTAAATTGGGAGTTGATTGTACCGCTAACTCGCACCAGATGTACTCAAGGTTTAGGTGTGGCCAATGCTGGTCAAATTTCACTGGTTCCCGTCCCGGAGGAGGTCATGCACTTGTGATCTTCGACTCACGTTTATGACCCGTCACCACAAAGTCAGTGCTGTGCTAAGTCGCTCTGAAGTTGGCAGGTCATGCAGGTTGAGACCAACGTTTTGTCAATTTCAGTAGGCCTCGGCTAGTGTCGGTCTTTTGTAAAATCTGAGTGATTACATTTCTTCCTTTATCTCCTGGAGTTATTTTGGTTCATCTGCAATGTCCTGGTTCATATCTTGTGCGACTTAAGACAGGTTTTGCTGTGACGGGTCACACTTTGTAACATTACGGATGCGAAGTTTCAATTGCATCTCTGCTCACAGCTGGCTTCGTAAGTTGCCAATTTCTACCAGAGGATCACTCACCTTCTTGGGTTCCTTAATCAACGTAGGATGGTTATACAGCGTTGAGTATGTACTCAATATAGATTCACAATCCCACTTCTCCTCGGGTCCACGTATCACCATTTTGACAAGGTCATCCTCCAAATTATCAGAATCCTCACTCTCAACCTCAACATCCTGTGTTTTGATGATCATATCTTTTAAATTTCTGAAATGAAAGGAAAACAGAATGGTCCTCTCCCTATCACACTTCATGTGATAGAGGGGGCAACTTGTACATATTTTGTATTTGCATTTCATTTTTCCGTCAGGCAGATGCTATAGCATTATTGGCCCTGTTAAGTACGGAAGAGGCCATCTCAAGCTACTCATGTTCCTCACTTGGATGGGGTCTTTTACTTGCCCTTGCAAAGCCACAAGGTACAAGGCACCACGGCTTACTGTCCCATGCGACGGACTGAAGAGCCGGGAATGAAATCCTACATGTATATGGCCCGGGCTGGATTCGAACCAGGACCTGCCGTGTGCTAAGCGGACGTGATAACCACCAGGCTATCAAGGCTCCTCAACTTGTACATATCCCGGTACTTACACTTTCTGTTGGTCTTTTTCAAATTCATCCAGCATTGAGGTTAAAATTTGACTCTCGGGTTGAATTTTCCCGTCAATTTCTTCATGATCCAAAGCACCAATTTCTTCATCATCATACTCTTCATAAAGCTACAAGAAGGGACAAAACATATGTCATCAAAAGTTCCGAGTGAGCGATTTCAAATAAATACCTGGCAGCATAAATAGAGGTTCTTCACTGACGTCACAACGGTCATGTGACTGCAATGTATTGGCGATGTTGGCCGTCAAATTGCCGGTGATGACGTCAAAACTGCCACGTCGTGACATTTTGACGTCAGGATCTGTGTGTTGGCGCTGTGTTGATGCCGTGACGTCGCTTGACATTTTGATGGCCAATATGGCAGCAGCGTGTCGTCATGGAAATATGATATCATGTGAAGAACCTCTATACTGAAAGGGTTCAAGGAAGAAGGCTACTTGTGGCGTAACGGGGTTTTATTACGGGACCCATTTTTTGGTACAGGCTGAAGCGTCCTTGTTGCGAGGTGGGCGCACGCGCTGTTGCTAAGGCAGATGCATTATGGGATCGCACAAAGTGCGTCTGCTTTGTTGGGAAATAAATCCCGTCCACTTTGGGTTTTTCGGCTGAAAACTTTGTCTTATTTTCCCCTCCATCCTTGCAGGTTTACAATACCATCGGAATCCAGGATCATGGATCGGTGGGTTACATACTCACTTTTTCAAAACGATCATCCAAAAGTGTCAATCCTTCATTTCTCCTTATGACTGATGACGTCATGGAATAATTCGTAAACCGTGTCTTCGTCTCCTCCTCGTTGAATGAAAACCCGTCGGCATCATTGTCAGACATGTCTGCCTCATCAGAGGGTAAATAATCATCATCCGAGCCCACGTCATCGGAGCCAGAATACACCCTGAAATTTAAAAACAGAAGAGGTGGAACAATGGGCTCTAGTGACCATATATGACCCTCCAACACCAAACCAGCCGCATGTCGCTCAGAAGGTGAGCCGGACTGAACTAAGATGACACCAGAAGAGGAAGAAATAGATTATTTCAGATTTCATAAAACACAAACAACATTGAAAGTGAGCAACATTTAGACCCGGGCGCACCCGTTATACTTAAGGTCGACTTTGTTCTCAAGCGAACCACAAAGTCGTTCTCAACCTCAAATTGTAATGGCAAATCATATTAGTTAGTTAAGGTCAACCTCAAACTTAACTTTGAGCATAGCTGACGCAACCCGGCCTTGGTCTCAACCTGCCAAGCCTAAGAGCGACATGCGACTGGTTTGGTGGTGGAGGGTCACATATGCGTTCTCACACATGGATTATTTTTACACACGACTCAGTAAACATCCATAGGAAAAGGATGGCACCATTTATGTTTCAGTACCTATCTTAAACTTTGTATGGCAGGCCAAGAAATTTGGAGGAACATTTTTTTTTACTCACCCTGTATTGAAATTTTCCTCGTGGGTTTGCGAACTCGAGCACAGAAGAGATAAGGTAACATTCTTTTACCTTCACACTGAAATGTACATACCTCTGGTCATTTTCCGTGCCATCATCAACTTCTTTATTTGCAGCCATAATGAAGTCGTCATCCAAAATATTATCAGGGTCATCATAGTTGAAATCATCATCGAGGGCTGCCACAATGTCTGGGTCCCAATCGAGCTTTGGTCCTAAAAAGAAGGGTTTTATGTGGATTATTACTGCAACATTGGATTTCCATTTTCTCATAGTTGAAGGAAGCTATGGGCAGTTATATCGGCAAAAAAAGACATCAATCATGATCTCCAGTTGTTGTGATGCATACAGCATCCTCCCACAGCAGGGGTTACCTCACTCCTCTTCATTCGAGTGTATGAAGAGGAGCGAGACCAAAGCTCTGCTGTGGGAGGATGTTGTGATGTGATCTCGAGTGGTAGCTGAGAAGGGTCTTAAAGATAATCTGCAGTTGTAGCTGATAAATTCGAAGAATTTTGTAAATTTTCATCAAATGGAAAAGACAACTCACCTGATGAAGGTGCAGCCAAGTTCAGCATTCCAACATCAGTCTCTAGTTCAGATCCAAACACCGACGAGGGTAGATTCAGTTTGGAGGGACCCTGGAGTAAGAATTTGTGTAAAGTTGTATTGTAACGGGGATACTTCAGCTCTTTCAAATGTTAGAGAGCTGGAGAGAAAGATGAGGCAACAGGGTAGAGGAAATACTAAACTGGCTTCCACTTCCTTCTCAGAGCTCTGTGGTGGCTTGTCAAACTGCCAAATGTACATGTATGTAGAAAATGACCGAAGAGTTTTTAAAACCTGATAGATATCCATTAGATAGCTATCACTGAGCAGAGTGAATGATGAGGCAACAGGGCACATAGAAAATTCTAAACTGGCTTCCTTCTCCTCAGAGCTCTGTGGAGGTTTGTCAAATTGCCAAATACATGTATGTAGAAAATGACTGAAGAGTATCTAAACACCAGTGCTTTGAAATGAATACCTATGTGACAGGTTTTAGTTTTTCAGAATCAAGCACATTTTTCTGCTTTCGATAAAAACTTCTTCACTGGCAGACAAAGGGTTAAACACACAAACCTCCGTTGGTGCATCCTTCTCTTGTCTGACATTTCTACCCCTCAATGTGAACTTGTCTTCAATGGGCTCCACTTCATTGATTTCATTTACATCCTTCAAGTGCTGAAGATAATCATAATCGTCTTCGAAGAATACACCAAACTTTCTCTGTTCTTCTCTCCTTGCCTCCTCCTGAAAATGACATCAACACCAAAAATATCATTTTGAAACCTTGTTTCATAAGAGATGAAGTGAAACCAAGTTGAGCCAAAGTCTTCATAATTCTGGACATTGAAAATGGCAAATTTTGCCCGGAAGCAAAAGATAATCATGTGTTGCATTAGCTAGGGTTGAACCCAGAACGTCAGCGGTGACAGGCGCCTGTTTGCACTCTGTCACCCTGACAGCCCTGATATTTGCTAACCTTTTCTGTGGCTGGCATCAAGACTCTTTCCGAAGCATCCTCACTGGCCTGCAGTGGATCTCTCTGACCCCTATGGACCAAATGAAATGTCACTGCATTCTTTTTGTCGATGAATTTCTTCTTTTTATGTGGCTGCAAAAAATAAGAAGAATTTACGTTTCTTCATCTTAGTCAACATCGCCTGTATTGTGGACGCCTCCGGCTCAGCCGCCGGCATTTTTGCATTATCCCCCACCACCCCAACAAACACTAACCCTAACAACAATAGGAGCCCTAACACTGTTCCTAACCCTAACAATAGCCCTAACACTGTTCCTGACCCTAACAATAGCCCTAACACTGACCCTAACATACATGTATGATCATGATGATGTGCACGCTGCATTGCAGTGCAGTGCTGTGCTGATTTCACATGTTTCACAACCATGCCAAAATAAAAAGGCCCATGCCGTCAACCATCATTTTCATCAAATATCACGGATTTTTACATTGACAATATTGCCATAAATTACTTTGTGTGGAATGAATATACATTTTTGTTGTGATTAAGACAACATAAAACTAAGATATTACCATTTTGAGAGGTTTTTAATCAGAAATCGACGGACACACACGTGAATCTCACTTTGACCTCGTTCTGAATTTAAGGGCTTTCCTCTGACGTCATTATGGAGATTCCCTACAGCGCCACCGCGGTCAAACAAGAAACTAACTTTAACCTCGTTCTGAATGAAAGGGGTTTTCTCTGACGTCATTATGGAGATTCCCTTAATTAACTCAGCGCCACTGCGGCCGAACAAAAAACTAACTGATTAGTTATGGCATTTATGCATGGAGTGTAAGCAGAATTTTGAGATGTTGCTGTAGATAATCCCCCGTTTCTCACCCCACTCAGGCTTTGGAAAGCCATGTTTCTCACTTTTATCTTTGTAACTCTCTTGGTAACGGTACCAGGTAAGTTTCATGGTGTAAAGTGTTGTGAGTTGTGTCAAAATTGGTGGAAAATATGGTCAATATTTTACTTTTTACTTGACACACATAGCCTAGTCATGATAGTGCAATAGTACATAAGAGTATACATTGTATAGGGCATAGGTCTTGGAGTTTTATTTTAGGATATGGACATCCTGATGTGGGAGGGCTGACGTTTGACATTTTGTGCCGACACAGTATGACGTTCAGGGTTTCCGCCAGAGAGGAGACACGATGTTAGGCCTAATTCTGGTGTAATATCTCAGACTGTCATTTACTGTTGCACATTTTCAATATAGATAGTTGGTGGGTTGCCGTGTTGATCTTATTGTAGAAATACGTAGAAAATGAGTGCAACACCTTGTTGTAGATCAACTGTTTATTGGTCCGAAGACCCGATACAAGCTTTCGACACTTACTGTGTCCCCGGGGGGGTCACTCCCTGGTTCAACATTACCCCATGTGCGTGCCTAAAAAAGCGGGAATAGGGGGTGATTTTGCCGATTTTCGGCGGGCCCGCGCGATCACAGAGAGGCCCCTTATTTCCCTATCATTCACGCAATAAGCCTAGGGGCCAGCATATTTCTCACGCACAAGGCCCATCCTGAATTATTTCTTTTCCCCTGCCCACAACAAAACGCAATGTTCCGTCGGCAACAGCAGCGGGAGGTGGCTGACAGAGCGGGAAATGCAGCCGGGACTTGGCGCGCCGACATTTTGGTTCCCGAAGCCAGGCTTCGGGAACCAAAATGGCGCGCTGACTGTGTTCATCGTACGCGGGAGGGGCGGGAGATATTCTTTCTGCCAGCTGGAGGGGGTGGGTATCATGAACTCACTGATCCCGCCAGAGGGGCCTTTTCAAAAAGCAAGGCACACACATGGTGTATGGCCAGTGTGGGGAGTGACCCCCCCGGGACTGTGTCTTCATCAGGTATGAAAACTTATGGAGATGGCAAGCTATATACAGAGTAGCACATGTAAATATGAGGATTAACAAGAGGATTTAAGAACATGCGAGTTCAAAAGAGGCTCCGTAAACCACATTTTTGGGGGGATTTGGTGTGTTTGACTTACTACCCTTCGTGTCAGGTCCGTAGTGTTCAGGCCCAATGGCACGGCACTAGAAAAGCCACAGAATGACATAAGGCCTAGCATCTTTGTTCGCATTACTGCTTCCTAATCCTGGTGACTAGGTTTCAGAGACTGATCTGTGTTCAACGCCCAGGTTCAACGAGAATCAGGTGACTCATGAAGAACTTTAACAAACATTAGTGAATTTGTGAGGATTTCTTAGATTTATTTCAGATTTACCTGAATCAGAAACCTGTTGATAAAATGAAGGCATGGTAATATACTTGAGAAATAAAGTTTGATTTTTTGGTAAAGGGTTATTATTTGAATTTGTTTTGGGGATTTGGGTTACCGGTACCAGGGTTTGAAGGTTGCTTCCTGTCTTATCTATTTTTGGTAGCAATGAGATTTTGAAGACTGGAAATTAGTAGAGTGCACTTTTTCATCATCTCCTCTCTATATTAGTGAGGGTATAGTAGTGTTTGGTTTTTATAGCTGTTTTTCAAGTTTAATACAGTACCTATGCTTCGCTTGCCTAGCCCTAGAAGGATTTCTCTTGTGCTTTTGGTTTTATCATACCCTAGGGTTCCACTTCGAGCAGCTCAGAAAAGGGTGCTTTTTTGCATTGTTTTGGGAATATTGTGGTCTTAACTTTGAGTTGTGATCCAGGATGCCTCTTTTCTTTGACTGTCTGATAGTTTTTGGGTTCACCAGGCAAACTGTGTTTCAATTTCAAACAGTCATGGTCAAAATCAAGAGACACGCTGGGAGTGTGGTGATGTGTCTAGAAAGATACACAGGGCCGTATTTAGCACCCCCCCCCCCCTGAGCCAACCAAAAAACGTGATTTTCATGCGGATTTTGGGCAAAAAAAGGTCTTCTGCCCTGCCTGCCCCCCCCTCCCCCGAGAGGCTTTTGCCCCCCAGGACCAAAACATGTTGACAATCATTCTTTATTACATTATTCCCCTCCAGTGTATGCCTGTTGCCTTAACCCAAATAGAGCCCATGTCGCCCTAAACCGCTCTGCCGTGAGCCACCTAGAAGACCAGTTTTTGACATCACCTCTAATGTAGAAACCAAAATCATCAATTACTTCCGGCAGGGCCACAACAAACCGCCATGCCGCCAGATGCCAATACTGCCAAAAACCACCTTGACTCCTTGTACATGTACAACTTTCTATCAGCTTGCAGTGGCATTTCGTGGCGGTTCAGGGCGGTGTGATCTACAAATGGAAAGTGCCAAAAAATAGGCGGCTCTATTGGGTTAACAAGAAAATTGTTGCCATTTTGCCTCAGAGACCATCATCATCGTTGGGATTCAGTTTTGTGCCTTACATGTAGGATCTCCGTTGCCATGGGAACAGTTGCCACGTGTGTGTGTCTATCGGTTAAGAATCGGCTGAGAATGAGCGAGAATGGTGGTTTGGAATCATTGGTTGTCTTGGTGACCCTGTATGACCTCATCATGTGAAGATCCTTTAATGGAACCTCCCTTAGCGGACACCTCAATGAGAGGAAATCGCTGTATTTTAAAGCCCCTCTGTATTCAATCTGAAAATCACGAATCATCGCCGCGATTCTTGACGTCAGGGCACGATGTCAGTGACGTGTAAAATTTACTACGCTCTATATGAATACATTAGAGCTCTCCCTGCGCAGTTTTTTCAATGTGTGCAAACATTTTGGAGACCTTTACGAGCTATGAGACCTCTGCGTGCACTCTCCAAACATTTTGAAAATATCGTAAAATTCAATACAGTGGGGCTTTAATAATCAAGACACCTCTTTAAATTACAGACACCGTCTGTCTGGACTAGAACAAATGGCTCCATTGTCTTTATGTAATGCAAGATTCACGGTGTTCAGCTATAAATACCAAACACGTCATTCTTTCACTCAGTTGTGTAGAATAGAAACGGATGCTTTGTGATGTCTGATGATCGTTGGTGGTGGCTGGCAAAGGGACAGTGGGGCAAATCCCCCCCTCCCATCCCCCCCCCAAGGTTCCACAACATGTTTTTCATGAAGATTTCTTGCTACAACAAAATAGCAAAAAAAGGTGTTTTGCCCAAAAACACGCCCCCCCCCCCACACCACACACCACTTCCTCCTCCCCCCAAACCGCATTCCATTGCTCCGCCTCTATAGATTGTGTCGGACTGTACAATTTCTGTGAAAAAAATCGGTCAGATACGGTAGAATTTACGCATAATGTTGACCGCAGGGATGAAAGATTAATAAACAGCACTCTGTCATCAAGTCCTATGAATACGATGATACAACATTATACACTGACTCTTTGGATACCACGAGTACCTTTGTGTACATCACCACGGAAACGCAATATGTGTTGGCGGCGAAATAAAACAGCGTAGATCATGACCATATAGCTCTCATAATTGACGCTCCGTATAGATTCTTTGAGAGACAAATGCCTCGAGGCAAGATCGATAATCCCTTGTGTGTCTTCGTTCATGTTGTTTTGAAAATAATTTCCGCCTCCTAGCTTGGTTAGGTAATGGATTGTTTTTTTTCGCCGATCGCCGCGATGAGCTTGTACGATAACATGTTTGTCTGTTGTTGTCACATAATTTGTCAATTCCGTGATTTTAGCGCGGCACTGAGGGTGCAGGGATGGGGATAGGCTTTCAAGTCAAGTTTTAGCACCTTTACAGTCCTGACGCATTTTCAATGAGAAACCTGCAAAACTAGAATTCCAAGTGGCAGCACGGCAAGCCTGATAAGACCCGGTTTTTGCCGGATTAATCATCCCAGCTCTTCAGTCCATCACAAGGAATAGTTACATGTAGCTGTGGTGCCTTGTACCTTGTTCCTTTGCAAGGGCAAGTAAAAGACTTGAGATGTTCTTCCATCATGTCCATACTTAATAAGGGCCAATAATGCTCTGCAAAAACCACAGTTATGCCACTTATGTACCACAATTTTCATTCCATTGAGTCCTTTGCAGATTGTGCCGGACCTTACCCTGATAGCCGAGTGATTATCATGTCTGCTCAGCAAGCGGCAGGTCCCGGTTCGAATCCAGCCTGGGCAGTATGGGATTTCATTCCCGGCTCTTCACGTCCATCACATGGGACAGCAAGCCGTGATGCCTTGCACCTTGTGTCTTTGCAAGGGCAAGTAAAAGACCCCATCCAAGTGAGGAGCATGAGTAGCTTGAGATGGCCTCTTCCGTACTTTAATAACAGGGCCAATGATGCTGTGGCTTCGGCCCTGACGTAAAATACAAATACAATGTACTGGTACCCCTGTCTCAAGGACTTGCCCAACAACCTTCCTCTATCATGCTATCATGTCTATCAGAATGCTCATCAGGTTACCACAGTATGGATAATCTTTTCTCTCACGCACTCCTCACCCGCCAGTAATTCATCTGACAAGATCTGGGCTCTTATCGAATCTGATTATCATCATTGGAGAATTACATTACCGACATATGTGGGCCGTTGGGGTTACAGTGTTCTAAGACTATAGATAGAACCTGTCGCAGAGAAAAGCTACTTTTCTACGTCGTGCTTGAAAATCGTTCAATCTTCTCTTCTTCCAGACGTCTTCTCCCACTACCAGTTCAACCTACGAGCACTCGAACAAAGATGTGACCCCCTCAGATGCCGAATACTCAAGCGGTACCAGTGCCGGGATGGTGAGGTTGAGTGCGGTGGGTGCGTCCTCGGATATCTTGCCAACGATAGAGGGAAATGTGTAAAGAGAGGTGAGATTGGGATACTTTGCAGAGAATGACAAATCGTTTTTTTGCTGGTTGTCCACGGACAACCTGAATTCCAGATTTTGGTTGTCCGCATCAAATGTTGATTGTCCGTAGGCCTAGACAAGCTGGATGTTAAAATACATCAACATTTCATGATAAAGTTGCTCTCAGGGCAGTTGTCCACGGACAGCTGATTGGAGGAAATGGTTTGTCCGTTTGGGAAAATCAGTTGCCCAGGGGTTGATATTGTCACATCTCTCAAAGGCTATAAAATGTCAGGTGGCACTGTCGTGTGTTGTCCTCAAACAAACTGTAGGCCTGTGTTTAGTTCTACAGATTGCAGATAGGGGGCAGGAGTTGTTCTGATTTGATGCACTGTGTACGTGCATATGGATGGGACAGCTAAATATTACTTGTGTCATTGAAAGATGGAAAGAAATCAGCAAATTTTTGAAACGAACAAGTCATACACGTCATAACTGAAACTGCAAATACTGTGATGGTGAATTTCCAGTATGTGACCTGTCACAGCAAAACCTGTCTTAAAGGAGTTAGACGCCGAAATTGTAAATACTCACTCACTGGTTCTCTATCCACCGACGCCTCCGGTGCTGCCACCTATTGTCGGTGATATGTACTGACGTGAATATCGTGAGTGAGTTGCATCGGACCGGGAACCAGTCTAACGATCACGGGTGCTGCCACCTGCACGAAGGAATAAAACTAGTTTGCCGACCATATTTGTAAACAAACCAGCTTGTTTACAACTTCGGCGTCTAACTCCTTTAAGTCGCACAAGATATGAACCAGGACATTGCAGATGAACCAAAATAACTCCAGGAGATAAAGGAAGAAATGTAATCACTCAGATTTTACAAAAGACAGACAATAAGCCGAGGCCTACTGAAATTGACAAATGTTGGTCTCAACCTGCCAATTTCCGAGTGACTTAGCACTGGTTTTGTGGTGACAGGTCACATGTATTTGGGCCTGTCCTTCTTTGGCTGCCCTTGTATCAGATTATTCAAAAATACTCTACGCTCCTTTTTGCAGAGGACCTTGCGGCCGCCCTGGAGGGGTTTGCAGCAATAAAGAGAGGTAGGTACAAATACATTTCTCAGAAACAAGGAACACCAGCTTCTGATTGTTACCATGGTTACTGTCAACCATCCCTGATACATTGATGCGTGCTCAGCACCAAAGACTCTGTGTTATTGGCTCTTCAGAAAGTATCGGGTAAATATTTGTTTAGCAAGAGGAAACCAGAGTGCCCGGTGACAAATTTGCAATGTCGAAGAGAGTTGCCAGCTCTATTGCATAAGGAATGTCTTTGCAAGGGAAGTAAAAGACCCCATTCAAGTGAGGAACACGAGTAGCTCGAGATGGCCTTTTCCTTACTTACCAGGGCCAATAATGCTTTGGTCCTGGTGGAAAAAATCAAATAGAAATGGTCATGACGCAGCTGACAGACGTGTGCTGCCGGCTTTAGGAGCAGTTGTCAGTGAGAGATATCACTGACAATTAACACTTTCACCGCCAGACTTTTTTCAACATTTTTTTAACATCTACCTAATTTTAATACAAAGTATCTCAATACAGGAAGGGGATAACTCCTAACACAATGTACCAGCAGAACAAGGAAGTCGCCAGCTTCATTTTGATACCAATATATCTGCTATCATTACGAAACTTTTATGAACACAGTCTGTAAATAAGGCCGTTTTTTTTCATTTTTTCCACGAATATCAGAAAAAAATTAGAAAAATGCATTAGCGGCCATATTACGTAATGCATTCTCCAATAAAACGGATATTTCAAAACGATGTTACTCCAAAACCATTTGACCGATCTTCACGAAATTTTCTCCAGTTGTTCATGGTACTGCCATCTATATTACTGTGCAAAAACCACAAAAAAACGGAAAAAAACGGAAATTTCCGTTTTTGGCAGTGAAAGTGTTAATGAAAGTGACCAGAAAAAAATGTCGCACAGAATTTAATCTAACGCAGTTTTACGACTGCTGCATTCTCAGATCCAGTTATAGGACAAGACTGCATTTCATTTCTCGATATCAGTACATCCGACGGCACAGACGAATAAATTACCATTTATTTTTCATTTCTGCACCTCAAGCTGTGAGAAATATTAGAAAATAATAGGATTACCTGGTATTTTGCCCGAGGTCCCTGTTGATCTTCATTCGCCAATGTTGAGGTTTTACACTTGTGGTTTACCCACAGGACTAATTTTTTGCATCGGCTGATTCTGTTTACGTGATTACTAATAATAATTACCAAAATGGGAAGTAGCCTATTCACACCTAAAAAGGGGTGTGTACAGTTTCATGTTGTGAAATGGCATTTTACGGAATTCCTAAATTTGATTGGCGCGGTTGGTGTTCAGGGGCGGATCCACGATTTCGGAAAAGAGGGGGCCCACTGTGCTAGAAACATTGAAATCTGCTGTGAATTTCAGTGATTTGCTCCAAGTTTCAGAATTTCACAGTCAGATTTACATATTTGGTGGTCGAAAGGGGGGGAGGGCGCCCCCTGGATCCGTGCCATCAGGTCTTTAAAGGTTATATAATTGTGACGTTACGATTTCCATGATTTGTCAATAGAAAGATTTAGGAATAAAAAAGGGTTTCCATAGAGGTCTATTTTGTAAAATGGCACAAGGTATGTGAAGAACACACCTGGGGCCGGTTGCACAAAACTCACGCGCTAACTTGGTGTTAGCGCTAACTTTATGTTAGATGACATAAAAATCCCTTGTCTTTTTATGTCATTTAAAGTTAGTGCTAACACCAAGTTAGCGCTAACATGAATTTTGTGCAACCGGGCCCTGAATGTTCTCAATCTCACTCGAACATGAAGCAGGCTGTTAATTTTGTCTTCACACGTTACACCTGCCTCACGGAGAGTGGACAAAATCTTTATTCTAATGTAGTCATTTCTATGATTCATACGGTGCAAATGACACCTTTTAAAGAGGTACGATTTCTTATCACTTTGCCCGTTAGCCATGATAATATCTCCGACCTGGTAACACGTACACATGCCTTGAGATCTTATGACAGTTCAGAGTAATCCCACGTTTTGTTCTCAATCTGGGAACGGTCTTCCACTCATTCTAAAACTGTTTTGTATGTTGTGTGTTCAGGTTCGCCATTTTGGGACAAATTGAAGGATTTCGATCAGCCTAAAATTGAAATTCTTTGTGTCCGATTGATTAGAAATTATATCGTGTTTTTATTTTACGAACGTTGGATACAAATTTGTTGATGAATTTGTTCCGTTTTGGCACCAATATAAGGATAATCATTCAGAATCGATTTTGCAAACTTTTTTATTCCAATGTAGACAGGAATGAAAGTCATCGTGTCTTTGTCAGATATTTCCTCTGAATTTCACATTCTATTGTTCTTTGGTCAAACGTGAGACAGGAAACATTGACATACAAACATTTGAAAGACATTGTTACGATATTTTACGCTTGATTTATCAATATGGCCACCTCTCACGTGTGGATATACGCTGGCCTGATTCTTTGTGCTTCAGTTTCGCATTATTTTGTCGCTACACATGTTGTGAAGACACGTAAGTATAACCAAATAAAAGATAATCTATTTTTGGTATAACCCGCTTTACTAAACCCAAGATATACATCAGCAAAAATACTTTACCGGTACTTTTACATACCAGTACATGTAATGTGACCTGCTCCGGCAAAAGTAGGCACATGTCGCAAACAAGGAAAGGGTTAACGGCCTTACGACACAATAGCAGAAATGTGTGTCTGCATGTTGACAATAGTAGTGGACAGCAGTCATGACCGGTAGTTGAGTAAATTTTTGTGATGATGGCACAAAAAAATTTAAATGAAATGACCAAAGTATTGATAGGAAGTACATAAACTATAATAGAAAACTTTCCTTGAGCTTTTGGGGATGAATTTTCCTTTGGGACGAATTATCCCCAGGGACGAATTTTCCGGGGACAAATTTTTCAAGAGCCAATGATGATCACCTGTGACAGGTGCCTCCTGATACGGTGGACAGATAACCACAGGAATTTTGATGTGTTTGATACCTTCATTTGCCGATGATCATTAAATGTTCAAGTGAACCTTATCAGGAAGGATGTACTGATACGTTTTATGGTAGTAAATTCTTTGAAAATTACTTGATTGATAAGTAGCACTTTCAACGAATGGTATTTTAACAACTTCCCAGTGTAATCGATTTGACCTGATCATTCAACATAATGTTGAATGAATTAGGAACACAGCGACATATCAACATATTGGGGTAACCCTGCCGCACACGCGAGCTATCTGCTGAGCAAATGGTCTCGACTGACTTCTTGCTCAGCAGATAGCTCCAGTGGCAAAAATTAACGAAGTTTATTACCGGTAAATATTTTTGGATTTATTGCGGTTTGAAGTTAGAAACTCCCTGAAAACGCAGATTTGGAATTGAACATTTTTGGTCTTTATGTTTTATGGTAGTAATTCTTTGAAAATTACTTGATTGATAAGTAACAATTCAACGAATGGTATTTTTACAACTTCCCAGTGTAATTGGTCTGATCTGATCACACCCTCACGAGCCGAATTTATGATGTCACAACTTTTCTCAGTGCCGTTGCGGGGGCGGCCGGTTTTTGCCTCCTCCCGGCATGATACCCCGGGCGACACGACCGCACGCAACGGAAAGTTCCGTCCATGGATCCACTCCGGCGGGGAGCTCGTGTTTCCAATCCCCACTCCCCTTTAAGCTGTCACCTCGCTCTTCACCGCTTCGGCATTTTGCCGGAGTTTTCTCCCCGATACTTAAATAAATGAGGAGAGGGGTTTCACTTGCATTAAATACAAAGTTGGAACGAAAATAATCAGGTGGACATCGATTGACATGATGGTGATGGGGATTTTTGTCAAAAAGTGGGCGTGGTCTTCTAGGCGGTTCACGGCAGGGCGGTTTAGGGTGGCATGGGCTCTATTGGGTTAAAGAACCAGTTATTGGTATTCTGCCCGTGTGCCCCACAGTTCGTGATGATGGTTGTGGGTTTACATACAAACATCACGCCGGTACATGTAGTGGTAATTGACTGATAAAACTGACATGCTTCTGTCTTTGATGATATTCCAATGGGTCATTTTCTCCTATTCGTCCACTTGTGGTACCCGGTATTATTGTATAATAACTCTAATACTGTATGTGTCAAAAGTGTGCTCATTATACTGATAGCAATTTGTGTTTCTGTCGTCCGTTTCCAAGCTGCAGTATAAAAAATAATAGCCAATTCTATACAGGGTGGACCAAAAAATTCACTAGCATACTTCCACACAACCAGTATGAATGAATGGAGAATCTTTTGGGAGAAAAATAGCACCAAGATACCGGTACCTCAATTCAGTCCAGTAGTTTCCAGTAGGGCCATTTTTGCGAACCAGGGGCCATATGCACAAAACATCTTAAGTGTAAAATTTCCCTTATCTTTTGTTTGGAACAATAGTTTTAGGAAAACTCGCATGAGAAAACTGCCACATGAAGCGGCGGCGCCTTATCAATGACCCGTTACTGATCACATTATGTGGAGTTGTCAGATTTAAGATCAGATGTACTCTAACATAGCATTGTTTGGGTTCGAAGAGTTAAAAGCAATCAACTGTAATTTTTCTCGAGCAGGGGTGACTTTGAATGTGATCGGTCTAATGGACAGGTCTCGGGTGCGTGCAGTAATTGACATGTCTTTTGTAATTAACACTTCTTTGAAGTTGTCATCCGTTCGTTAATGATTTTGACATGCAGGATGGGGATGAGGATTAGGGGTACCCTGGGAGTCCTGAGGGGGAAGGGATTTCAATGTTTCTAGCACAGTGCATCCCCTCTTTTCTGAAATTGTGGATCCGCCCCTGAAAACGTGCAGTGCGTTTCAATGTCATGGCGGCATTGAAGTGGCTGGGCATTTTCCATTGACCGAGAAGATGGCACCCTGTTGAAGAAAACCAGGGCAAAAAATTGTTCATTTTCTGAGCAAAAAAGGGACCAAAACAGTATGTTATTATAGAAGAATGGAAGGGTTCGTGGGTTCAATGTAGGAGGAAGCTTCAGGGGCGGATCCACGATTTCAGAAAAGAGGGGGTGCACTGTGCTAGAAACATTGAAATCTGCAGTGAATTTCAATGATTTGCACCAAATTTCAGAATTTCAGACATGTCAGAGATTTGTCAGCCGAAAGGGGGGTCATGCGCTGGCTGCACCCCCCTTGGATCCGTGCCTGAGCTATGTCTTTCACCTTAGAAACCCGTTATTATTTTTTGCCTGCTGAAGAAGAAAAGCAGCACAAAACAAATTTATTTTCTGAGCAAAAAGGGACCAAAACATATGTTATGACACAGGTGTCCTTCAGACTTTTGGTTTGTTTGAAAATGAACGCAAGAACCAAAATAACCATAATTGACTGGTTAATGGTACCTAAGTATATTCTGTAGTGAACCAGACGGGAATAAATGTTGGATATGAATCTACAATGATGTCATAATTAGACGTTGAATAAACGGCCATGTGGGTGTTCAGCATTCAAGGCCTGTTTTTACCCGAGCCATATCTAATCGCTTCGTAATCGTCCACAATCGCCCGTATTGACGTCTGTCCTCAGGTCAGCGAAGCACACATTTATAAACATATACGTGCATTATACCCAGCATGCTTTGCAAAAATTGATCCATCACATCAAATAATAGCAGCTGTTGCAGTGAATTTTCTACTTTTGTGCCTATGGCCCGTGAACTATAGAATGGATTGTACGGGCTGAGATGAACTTCTACAAAAATGGGATTTTCTATAATTTTCTGACTTTCTAAATGGCGTAGTCATGAACGAGGATACTATCCGTGTGTTCCTTTGTCTATATCTTATATGTCTTCTACAATTATGCCTAGGATATGCTATCAGAGGTGCGGCCGGAGGTAAGTTCAGACGAGGCTCCATTTTGTTTTATTGATATTCAGGCCTATGTATGTTGATGCATGTAGTGCCTATAGAAAATATGCCGTGGGTTGATGGCAGTGTCACAGGGAAGCAGTTTCCACTGCATTTGGAACATTTTGGGGTGTATACCAGTTGTGTAAACCTGGTGTGAGGACACCTTGACTGGCCATCCCTTGAAATCAGCAAAGTCACCAAAGGAGTGTAAGATCGATTTTCGTATGAGGACACGTGATAATAACATATATGGAGGACATATAGAGTGCTAGTCTGTCATAATGCACTGGTCAATGACATGTCTGGACCCCCCACCCCCGTTCAGGGGTTACCACTAGTGTCGAGTTCTGAGAGCGCTCGCTTTTTTTCTTACCGTCGTTTTTCTGTCAACCAAAAAAAATTGGAAATGTCGAATTCCTGGCGATTACTTCATAATTTCTAATAGAAATGACATAGAAAAGGTAAAAGATTAGTGGAAAAAGCTGGTGAAGACCTGTCGATTTCATTTGATGTCCTGGGGGAATAGGAGCTGTCAGCGAGTTGACCACTAGGTGTCACTACGGCCCAATTCAATGCATCTAGCGGACCCAGTCATTATCGATCGAGCAGCAATCACGTAGATTTTCCTGTACATTGGTCCGCTAAGACTTTGCTGCCATCTGTTGGGAATATGCGCGGCTAACTGCTCCTATTAGTGTCGAATTCTGACCGTAGAAAAAATTTCTAAGTGTCGAATTAGCGCCGACCCCTGAAGGGGGAGTCCAGACATGTCTAACTGACTACGTATTGTTGGAAATACACACATACAGTTCGATGAGAGAGCGCCAAGCTCTCTACTTTAAAGGTCAGAGAGACTTGAGATCCTTCTGCCAAGGTCGGAGAGAGTTGACCTTTCTGTTATGTGGTGAATGGACGCAACCAAATTTGAACCCACTACCGGTACTCAGGAATGACAGGCATGTACATTACCACTATACCACTCTAACACACACTTCCCCTCTAAATGGAAGTTGCCAGTGTTCTGTATCAAATAGATCATAAAATACGTAGAAGGCTTTAACAACAGGTGTTATGTTGTGAATATTGACGATTATCCCCTATGATTATGGGGATGATCCACACGTATAAAATGTTTCATTGTTTGCTTTGTTGGGAGTTTAATGAGCGAGACAGATGGTATCATATGCGCCACCATTAAATGGAATGGCGTAGCTAAATTGACAGTCTCACATCCCTTTAATACTTGCTCTCCATGAACGGGTGTCTGTAAAAGTAAGATCTATAGAACTCATCTGGAACGATCAGGGCCGACGGCCAAGAAACACCAATAGCACTAACAGAGACGTATCCAATGCCTTTTACCATTAGAGAATTTCTATGTTAGGCCCTGTTACATCCTGGATCTCCACGTGTACTGGCTACGTCATAAAGACTACCGGTACGCGTTTGTGCGAGCGTAGTCGGAGGGCGGAGCGACGTCACAACCCTTGGTGGCCAAGATGCCCTGTTAGTGCTGTCGGAATTTCGTGGCGGTTGGCATGGTTGGCCCAGGGTTCACATCGCTACCCGCACCTTTGGACTACACTCTGCTACCATGTGAGTGGAGCGTAGTCCAAAGGTAAACCGTAGTCCTTGATAGTCCAAAATGATAAAACTGAGACCCAACCAGCTACCAGTATAGGCCTAATCCAGGCTCGGCATTGGTGCTGCCATCTATACTAGGCCCCGACTGCAAGACTTGCGTCTGACACACTACTCCAGGGCCCGAATGCATAAAAGTGGAATAAGCTTATTCCAGGTATAACCTAATGTTATAGCCTTAAGTTAAACCTGGAATAAGCTTATTCCACCTTTATGCATACGGGCCCAGAAGATTTTGAATGCCAATATAAAGACACCAATGAAGATGTACCCAATCAATATTTTGTATGTATGGACTTGGGGATCAATATGAAATCACTTCCCACCACAGAAAACCAGTCCCACCTCTTCACAGGCCTTGCATATCGATTTATTATTCATAAAACCCATCCATAGCAGCTGCTCTGTGGAAATTCCTAGTGGTATACTGCACAGGCCTGTTATACCTTGCCAGGCCTGAAAATATAGGCCTCGTTCAGCTTCTGATCTCGTGCCAGTGGAATCTAAACGCGGAGCGGTCTGCGGTTGATTTTATCAATTTCATGAATGACTTGCTGTCCCAGAATTCAATTGATACTCGTTAGTTATTGATTGATTGGCGGGCCATATGGCTGTCATATCAAGATGTGCCGCCTATTTTATCCTGTGTGTATCGGAGTGTGGTTCCCCTCCATCACCATCATTATCATCAGCATCACGGTCTTGATCAGTCTTTATGACGTCAATGAAATATTAAATCAAGATTTGAACCAAATGACAGATATGGCATTATTAGCTCTAAGACAACATTGCAGGGCTGTAGGAATGTCCTGGAGGTGGGGGGGGGGGGGCAAATATTTGATAAAATAGTGGACCGTAGCCGTAGTCCCTAGCAGCGAGCACCGAAGGCGCAAGCCGAAATATCGGCAGGGGGTATACTATTATAGCGGCGTATACTTATTATGGAGCGGCAAATACTAGGTATCTTATACTATTATGGAGCGGTGTGGTCTAGTGGTTAGCGAGACAGACTTCAGATCAGAGGATCCCGGGTTCAATTCCCAGTCCTGACCAAGGAAAAAACATGCTCGCTTGTGACCTTGAGCAAGTCACTTTTCCTCGCTTGCTTCACCCCACCCAGGTGTAAAAGGGGTACCTGGCTTGTAGTGGTGGTCTATGTGAATGTTAGTCCAAGAGCGCTGAAATCGGCTGCCGGACTGTAATACTCCCCAGGGAGAGTGGAGATATGAAATTGGAATGAACAGACCTATAGCTGGGGTAATAATGTGAAACGCCCTTGACATTGCATTGCAGTAAAAGAGCGCTACGTAAAAGCTCACATTTTTTTCTCCAAACTAATGGCTGTAGAAATCATAATCTTCAAAAAGCCACAACAGTGAATCTAACTCGCACTTCAAAAGTCGCTTTATCGATCTGGAAACAAATACAACCCTCCAGTTCCAAACTCGCGAGCTCGGTTTCCGGGCCGCCGAAACCAATCCCTCCCCTCATGTACGGCAGTCAATTATGTAAAGTTTGTCCATATCGTTCTGTGTGCCATGCATATTTGAGCATTGATTATATGCGGTGCATTTCGCTATTATATGCACTCCCCACACGGTATTCAGTATGATCATTTATTAACAGTTGGCTGATGTAGGTGCTCACGAATTCGGCCTTGTACAATTATTGAACCTCCATATTCAGGCAAGACATGAAATTTGGTGCTCCGGAAGTGAGTTAAAAAGTGTCCCGTGTGCAAAATAAGTATCCAGTATGTTGTCTCCAGGTGCAGATCCAGGATTTTTGGCGGAGGGGGTCAGGGCCGCCAAAGGCAGTCATTGCAGGCAAGCGCCGAAGGTGCCCCTGCCGACGGGAGGTCTGGGGGCCCACTCCAGAAAATTTTGAACTCTAGAAGGCCGTAGACGCGATTTCCTGGCACCTCAGCATCAAAACAAAAGCTTTATTTTTACGTGTTTTTGCAAATATTTGAAAAAAGAACAATTGGTGGTGGAGAGGAGGGGGTCGCGACCCCCAAAACCCCCTCTGGAGCCGTGCCTGGTCTCTCTTGGTCTGTTTACCAGAATTTAACCTAACAAAAACGCCATAATTCGCATGAAGTATTACTGACTGCCTCAAGCCTGTAATCCCATTTCCATCAGAGTGTTTCCACCGAGCCGCCGTTCGCAGTGAGCAGTGCGTTTTTTACAGGCACTGGGATTAAAGCAGCACATGAAATATTTTACTAAGCCATCAAAGGATTCTCCAACCCTTGTAAAAATATGTACCACAAAATGCAATGGAAACCACTGGAACACGAGCTGTACAGGGTGGCCCAGAAAAAAATCTCCTTTGAACAATAGCATTACTATTGTTTTCCTATTTAATTGTTTAAAGCGGACTATTTGCGCCGAGTCAAAGATTCCACAGAACAGTTTCCAGAGCAGCCACCACAGTGCATTTAACAGTTGTTGCTACAAATAAAACGGGTTGTTTTATTATTTTTGGTTCACTTTGGACAGATGCGAACAATCCGCTTGAGGGACACATTTTCTGGGCCACCCTGTAGACAACGTCTTCTGTTCGACAGGTTTGGGGCCTTTGTATGGAAACATACGTGTGGCAGTCTAGGAAAAACCCTTCAGATGTCGCTGAGTGATTAACAAGGGTTGTCAGATTGCCTGTGCATTGAACTGCTACTGTTTACCTGTTACGTAATACATTTAAGCTATTGAAATGTGCAGGTTCAGCAAGGCCATTAACACTTTCCTCAAACACGACATCCGACGGGTTTTCATAGACCGCCTCACATATAACATCATTCACACAGTTGAAGAAATTTTCTGGTTACTGCCAAAGTTGAATCAAA
>NMRB01000215.1:0-56575 GCA_002633025.1 Notospermus geniculatus
ATCTATACCCAGATGCATCATGGGATTTCCTCAGTAATTGCGTTGTACTTTCCCCAAATAATCTTGGTTTCTTTTCCCCAAACATGAAAAAAAGTGACAAACATTGGTTTGTTTCCAGTAACACAAGAGAGAAGATATTGGTATTGTAAAATGTAGGAAGCAAGGTGTTGTGGTAGAGTTTCTTGATCGATAGAAGTTGATTAAACACGGACAGACAGACAGACGGGAGGAGACAGAGTATTTAATCATCCCCCTTTCTTCTATCGATCTCTAATACTAAATCTAGGTCATTACCATGCTGAGCAGGATTACCTGTCTATGCCTCGTCCATGAAGAGGTGTCGACATCCTCTTAGGATCGACTCTGATTCAATGTTCCAGACTGATCATTGACTGATCGTGTCGCGGTATCCGAGATAAACATGATCCGCATTGATTGAACGGGTTTTTTAAAGATGGGAATACTTTATATAGAAAGGAAGCGGAGAGACGGCCAAACAGAGGGGCATTGAGTTCTGATGAGTTTTTCGGTGGTTAGGGTAAAAAGAAATTCGTTGGGTATTCGATGTTTTATTGTGGAAAAAATAACGAACACTTTCGAATCCCTACGCAATTCGCTGTGCAACGGTCAGAAATTCATCCGCCACCAACAATGCATATTGCACTGTGGAAAAGTAGTACCGGTCTAGCCCTTTCCAGAGTTTAATGTGGCATTGAACGCTGGGTACGAGATCGGTATAGGACCTGATTACTGTGTGCTGCTCATCGCAGTTATGCTCCCCATTGCCCAAAGGCAGCCAACTCGCTCGGCATGAAGAGTCGGGGTACTTTCGATCTTGTCCTCCACGACAGCAAATGACGTGCTCCTTGTCACTCAAAGAACAAACTTACCTGGTTGTGAATCGTCCCGGAAATCAATGCATATTGAATTGGTATTTTCATACCAACCTGACCTTGCAATGCTGTTGTTCCACTGCTTTTTGTTGGCCAACTTCAAATGACTAGAGGACAAACGTGACATAACATTTTCTAGAAATTGTCTTGACAGCGTGACACGTGCCGCTAATTTCAGTCTCATCACACACCATATTGTTTTTTTTCTTCACCTCGGAATTTCAACGGAAATGAATGCGAGTATTTCTTTGGCAGGTCCTTCAGACAACAAGTAGCAATGACAATCATTTCACAGAGTGCATGACAAGCTTTTATTGTTTAAAACCTATTTCTCGAACACGATAGTACGGTACGTCGTGACGGTACGCTTACATGATCAATTCACCGCGGATGTCATGAGTATTCGATGCACGTGACTCTGTCAATGCCGCGTGCTCAGCCCATCACAGCTTCAACCAATTCTCTTGGCATAACTATACTTCTTACCTGTCACTTTCTTGATCTCCTACTCCATTGAAAAAGCCAACCTGTCTAAAATTCTCTGCAGAGCATCGTAAACCACTTTTTCATGAGATCGTAAAATCCTTGCGAGACTACCTTTGGCTGATTGTAAGGTCTCTTTGCTTCACCGTACCTCAATAAAAAATTGATTGGTCTGTCACAGGGAAGTTGGCGGTCACTGATGCATGAGGGTTCTGCACTCAGGTCACATCGGAATCAGATCTTAAAAAAGTCTCTGTCCCCACGTGCGCGGACTGCGAGTGGCAAAAGTTAGAATAGAGGAGTGAGTCAGCAGATGAGATGCGGACTGGCCGCAAGGGAGGCCAGCACTGATTCCAATCTGTGTCTTCTCTCTGACCAACACAACCCAGCTGTTTTACAAGATAGGACAAGTGATATATCATTCATTGTTTTCCCACGTGTGAGATCACGTCCAGTGGTGTTATTCCATGGGAGTACATCGTCCAGCTCGCCCCGATGGTTTATAAGAATTCACCCACCTCTCAGCAAGCCGATGACGACATGATAAACGCATCATCGCCGCGTTATCTCTAGGAAGTTATATATCGCACCAGTGGCACGGACGAGGACTGCCACAAACTCTTCTGAACCACTCGGGTGCGTAATGCGCGTCCAGAACGCGTGGATGGGCGCGAAACAGTGTGATTACATACCAAAAGTACGTTTAACTTTACATCCCGTCCTGCCCATGGAATACTCTAAACTAATCGCAAAATTACGACACCAGTTCACCCCTCTTCCAATAGATGTTGCTTTCAATGAGACATTTAACCTTTATATTCCTGGCTAACTTGGCCAACGTGGCTCGGAGTTGACATTTTAGATCGTAAAGCAGACAGTGGTGCAGAGACACTTGAGTAAGTATCAACATTAGAGGAAACAAGGAAGGAGATCATAGAATAAGTCGAGGCATGCTGACACTTTACAAAGAAAAGCTTGAAGCATCGCTGGACAATACCGCCAAAAGAAAGCTTGAAGCATCGCTGGACAATACCGCCAAAAGAAAGCTTGAAGCATCGCTGGACAATACCGCCATCAGTCTTTTCTTGCAACTCCAACAGATGGTCTTTCCTTAACTCCTGGGCACGAGGTAACAACTCCATTCGCCAGTGGTGGAAAGAAGGATGACTCCATATTGTTGTGGTTGTCGCTATGCATAAACTAAGAAACTGCGCGCGCGAGGTTTATAGGTATGTCTCGCATGCAAATGAACTTCTAATCAGTCGACTTTCCATTGAGTCACGTAAAAGATCATTCTTCTTTGAAAAGAATGTGGTGAATTGAGGGGATCGGTAACACCATGGAAGATAGTCGGTGATGATTAGATGACGTTGGTCTTAATACATCTTTCCTTCAGTGTGAAGCAATGGCTTGGTCTCGCTGTGTGGTGTGATTTATGTGGGAGCGATGGCGGGCAAGAGATTTCTGATCGATCACACTTGAATCGTCATGAATAATAGGTGGCATCTGTGTACCCACGCGTTCAGACCCACGCGTATATTCTCGGGTGGTCTGCTTCACCGTTGTTCCCCATTTGGAAAGTACAATACACATGCATTGGTCGGTTCTAGGTACAGTAGTTTGCGACCACTCCTAATTTTGGTACGGGGACCCGCCCCGATTGGCCAGGCTTTCTCCTAACAGCTGGTCATTCCAACTCTGCCAGTAGAACTAAAACCTCTGCGTATCGCGTAAGGTTGTTACAGGATGGCGCTCCTGACAGTAGCAGATGAAAATGGTGCAAAAAGTGCACAGGTATCTGATCGTTCTTGATCGGAAAAGACGATACATAGGGTGAAGAACAAGGCCAACTCTCATGGTATATCTTTTTTTCTTTCTGATTGTTAGGAAGGCATCACGAAGCCTATAGGAACACCACGAAAGCATTTCGTAGAGGCATCGTGGTCGGAATCGTGGCAGTGTGAACTGGGCTTTACGTAGGTACAGTAGTTTGCGACCACTCCTAATTTTGGTACGGGGACCCGCCCCGATTGGCCAGGCTTTCTCCTAACAGCTGGTCATTCCAACTCTGCCAGTAGAACTAAAACCTCTGCGTATCGCGTAAGGTTGTTACAGGATGGCGCTCCTGACAGTAGCAGATGAAAATGGTGCAAAAGTGCACAGGTATCTGATCGTTCTTGATCGGAAAAGACGATACACAGGGTGAAGAACAAGGCCAACTCTCATGGTATATCTTTTTTTCTTTCTGATTGGTCCTATTTGTGACACGTGTGTGTCAAACGGAGATGGCGAACACACGATATCCTTATCTCGCCAATCGGCTCTTATCTTTCACCCTGTATGGCGACTTGAGCCCTTACGCAGTTCAACAGATACAGGGCAGCCATAAGACATGAACATCAAAGTTATATTCCATGATAACTGACCTGGTGAATCCACACAAGGAGAGCCAGCGTCAGTGTCGTTGACGGCTCATGACGGATACCTTTTTGCTTCTTGTCTTGTCAAAGCAGGTCGACCCGGCTGTCATTTAGAAGGCAAACTGTGATCAAACCAGGGTCCAATTCACTATCTTCAAGGTTAGCGTTTGTCAGAAATGAACAATAGACTAAATGTCATGTGTTGTTGAGTACGATTCTCAGCCCTCTCTCCCAAACACGAAGACACAATTCGCACTCAACCAGGGATGTTGTGTCAATTTTCCATTTCCTGAGCTGATTAAATCAAATTCCTTGACATCTCATTTCTTTTGACTCCCAGTCCGCATGGGTTATCATGTGGAATTATGCCTAATTTGACCCCCGTCTCGCTAACTGCCTTAAATTGCTCCTCATCCGCTCAGAAGCGAAAGAGGCAATATATAAACAATGTCCGCCATCACCAGCACTTAATTCTGTTTTCTTGTTTCTTCTAACTGACCAATCAGCGTGCTTGTTGCATCCCGTTTTGTTGCTTCTGCTTACTGACCAATCGACGTGATTGTACCATCTTGGTTTGGGATGGCAGTGATTTCAATGACAATTCCCCTTGCGACAACAAATCCACAAGGTTTTCCGACAACACCAATTTTCGCCAATTTTGTTGCAATTTCCGTACAACGCCCACCAATGATCAAAAAGAGAAAGTGTAGCCTTTATTAGCCGCTCTTTCTGCTCTATTTCGTCTTCCAACAATGACGACTTGAACCGGAAGTGGAACGGGAAGTGTTCATCATTGCTGCAAGCCTCCAAGAGTCCCCACAGCCTTTAGGGTATGATTCATGAACAGTGGACTCTCTCTATACTACTGTAGTATAAAGGGCCTGTCACACTGAAGTAGTTCTCAAAACGTCCTGCCCAGTCATAAAAAATCGTAAAACGGGCTAGAACGTGTAACCCTTGGCAAAATAATGACTCAATGTTCTGGAGCACTCTTCCCGTCCATGAAGTTCATAAAAAAATGTAAAAAGGTGCCACTACATGTACGTCCACTCCGTTCGCAGACAGTTTGAGCCCGTTTGGCAAAATTTTCAAGAACGTACTGAGAACTAGCTCAGTGTGATTGGGGCATAAAGGGCATTTGACAAATGGTTTCCTGAATGGAAAGGTGTCCGAATAAAGAGGTCAAAAATAGAAATGGACAATTTGTGACTGAACATTGGTGTACTTGATAGAGAGGTATCCGCTATAGGGGAAGTTCCTCCGTTCTATCGATATATCTGACCTCATCAATATGAATGTGCAAACTTTGGCCGCCAGCTGTAATGACACGGTAAAGGAGGGCAGCTTGTTGTCTGACGGGGGTATTTAACCTTGTTGAGCCCCTCTTCCTTGCTCTATTGATTCTATCCCAGCCTTCTTCAGCCACCAAGGGGTGTATAGGGGAGAGGATGGCAGGACTGCCTCGTAAAGTACATTTGACAGCCAGCACTAATTGAAAGGTGGACGGTGGCCCCAGGGCGTCATGATATCATATGGTAATTTCTCCAATGCATTGTGACAGGATCAAGCTAACTCTCTATCTCTCTTTCAATGGCTTAATAAAGCCACTCCTCCACAATTTTTACGCTGTTGACTCTCAAAGGTCAGGTCAATTCACACTCTTGGTTTCCTTACATAGTGCTGTTCAGTTAAGATCGCTTCTGGGATCTCTACTACAAAGTGCCCGATGACGACCCCGGTTGGGGTCGAAAATTTGCCAAATTCGGAGACGACTTTACTTTTAGGATCTTGGTTTCCTAACCAGTGACACAAACAATTACCCATTGTTTTCTGTGGTTATTTTGCCGGAAACAACTTGTGTGAGAAAACGTTACGTGCATGGAGGAACACCTTGAGTCACAGCAGAAGTAAATAACACCAGTGTCGAGTGCGAAATCATGGGAACCAATCAGAGTACTTTTTACTCAGCAACGATTATTCTGATTGGCTGAGAAAAGAGATTGGGATAGAGAATACGTTCCGATGATTTTGCATCGGACAGCCCTAATACTAGCGTCCCACTGGCGAATTTTGGCCTGCGACAAGGGACGAATGAAAAATTCGTAGCTCTTCGTAGACCGTCGTCTATGTTCGCAGTTATTCTCTGGCGTCATGATCCAATACGAAACACATTAATGCTAAATATCGCAGCTTGTCGAGAGAATGTCGCAGACTTCCGATTCGCCCCTTGTCGTCTGAAAAAGTCGCCAGTGGGACACTAGTATTATAAGGTGTAGTCGAGAAATTGCTGGCCTGGATAGGGCAGAATCGTGCGCCCTGTTGCAGAAGTCATCCGGTGGTACGTCCTCCTATGATGACCAGCCGACCCTAACAGGTTACACCATGATATCCATGCATGCATGATGATGTGCATGCGTGTGCGTGCATCATCATGTGCATGCAATGCATGATGCATTGGCATGGCAAGCCGAATTACGGTCTTTTCGCCCCATGGACTTTTCGCCCCCATTCGCACCCAGTCAGTTCGCACCATCGGTCGGACTTTTCGCCCCCAAAAATTCGCCTCATAAATCCGTTAAAAAACATGAAAATGACGATATTAAAACATGGTAGGCCTAAGTAGGCTAGTAGCCACAAATCATGAAATGGATTCATTCCCTGGCTATGCTTGGCAGTGCGCCAGACCATGCGACATCCGAACCGCTGATCAGACCCGAGTCAGCATGGTCAGGGCATGCGCCAATAGTTGCCACAATGATGTCATGGGAATCCCAGTGTGCTACGGTATCCCCTCAGCCATTGGATGATGCAGTAAAAATAGGTCACATACATTTGAATATGCAACAGTGGCCTTCCCAGTCACTGAGGGTTCCCGCCAAAACATCGTCAGGCATGGTGCTGAGGTATAAAAGGGATGGCAATCTTTCTTGAATTAAGTAAATATACAGGTCCTCGGGCAGCACCCACTGCATGGTTAGGCCCTATACATCTTTGGAAAGGATATTTTGTCAGGATTACAACCAAATACATTTTACCTTGCTTGTTTTCTTCGTGTGAGAAAGATTCGCCCCCGGGGATTCGCCTTGATTGAATCTTGGAGGAATTATATGAAAGATCGTTGGCAACTGCACCGTTGCTACGGCTTTTAGCAACCTCAACATCTAGGCCTAATCTCAGTAAATATTCTGTTTAATGGAAAGAAACAACCAAGCAACACTGGCATGACTTTGAAGCATACTCTTTCTGGATCACAGCCAAATACGTCAGAACGCTGGTGAAAAATATCGGCGGGAGTTTTCGGGCAGCGCGATGACGCCCGTCTCATGATATCCCTCACGTCAGGCCGCCTCACTTGTCAAATGACAGCCGCGGGGGTCCGTTGTTCTGGAAATGAAATCCATGTGGCTACTTACTATATCGTCATTTTCATGTTTTTTAACGGATTTATGAGGCGAATTTTTGGGGGCGAAAAGTCCGACCGATGGTGCGAACTGACTGGGTGCGAATGGGGGCGAAAAGTCCATGGGGCGAAAAGACCGGATACCNTGTCAAGGATATTCCTTTTTGGCAATGAATGATGTTATGAAGAGGGATCAGTGCCAGCTTTTCCCATTCAGTTCTTGCCTAGCTCTTACTCAGCTCATACCCATATCTCTTATCCTTTAACAGCTCTTACCCGTCATTCGCTGTGACACAGAGGGGTTAACAAGCGGAACTCAAGAGGGAACTTAGAGATATAAGTGATGCTCGCCTCAGTAAGAGTCCTTAGCTAAGATTGCCTGTAGGGTAAGGTGAGAGGTTAGCCTATCATTCTCGGTATAAGTAAGGTGCCTTCGGCAACGACTGCCATACGGCTATTCCTACTTAGTAGCTGGGAATCATTGTCGGTAAATGTGGACAAATTAAGAGTTATTGTGGGGTAAGGGAGGATAAGTGACTGTATTAGGGAGACAGGCGGATGATGATGTCGGCGATTGAGTGGTGTGTCAAACGTTTGGTTTGTCTATCGTGAGGCTGGTATGATAATTAATAGTGAAGAGTGAATCACTCACTGTTGGTTGAAATCTAAATGAGAGGAAAGGCTGGTTGGTTTCCTTTTTGTGAAGAAATTTACATAGAAAGCCTAATGGAGTATGAAGACTTGAATCTCCTACTCAACTGCAGTCAAATATAATTGCACGGAAACCGCAGCACGCAAGGTACAATTCACACTCATTAGCCAGCAAAACGATTCTGCCCAAAATGAATAGTTTGACAAGAAGTGGTTCATGCAGTTGGTTTTTCGATAATTTTTTTCAAAACAATTGGTCCTTGGGTTGGGCATGAAGTTTTCTGGTTTGGGCGAGCGTAGGGCGTGGTGGTTCCATGTTGTTAGAGGGCGGTTATGATATGCGTGCGTTTATGTGTGAGTTCAGACATGATTGCGTGTCTGCACTAAACCTAGACCAACAACTGAATGAGGAACCCGCATAACTTTTTATCCCACCAGGGCGGCGCTGTGAGCGGCTGTACCGAAGACGTCAAAAACAGAGCAAAGCAACGCAATGTCGTCGCGTCAGAATGTCCGTGACGCAGTACAACACGGAGAGACGTCGAAAAAAGTAACCGCTCACAGCGCCTCCTAGTAGCGGTAGTTCTGCAGTTTCCTCATTCCTTGAACCCTCCATTCCAAAACAAGACAGTTGATCATTCTCACATCATCAACGTGGCACAGAAACCGACACTCACGAACCCGGTGATAAAAAACAACGCAGTTCAATCGTAAACGGGATTTTTTCTCGTCTTTTAAATCTGTCGGTACAGAATTGTCGGTGATTAGTCATCCAAGAAAATGGTTGCGTCACCGTCGATTTACTAATTGTCGAACAAGGAACCTGGTTGATTTCGATATAAAAAACAAATCGTTCACAGAAGCAGACGATTGGTGTGTGTAAAATTTGGCATGGTTCCCGAACACGGCGTGTCGAGGAAGCACTTGTCGGATTCGTTTTGGTAAAGAAACAGACAGGTGCATGTAAATTATTAATGAAATTTTCGATGCTCAGTAAAACCAACTAAAACTATTTCGGACGTCATTTTTCGAGTTATTGTTACTGAAGAAAAGCAGGTGGGTCTTTTGGGCGTTTTCAGCAGCACTGAAAACTCTCCACATGTTGAGCATACAAATCACAAGATTTTTCAAAGTTTCCAACGCAAAGAAAAAGGTCTCTACGCTTAATACAAACGTGGATGACAACTAGAAAATGATACCACCTGTCGCTTAACGAAGATTTTTCTTTCTGTTGCATGCAACGGTTATGTTTTGCCAAGTACATCTCACTCAAGTTTTGCCAAGTGCATCTCACTCAAGTTTTGCCAAGCGAATCATGCTCAGGTTTTGCCAAGTGAATCTCGCTCAAGTTTTTCCAAGTGAATCTCGCTCAAGTTTTGCCAAGTGAATCTCGTTCAAGTTTTGCCAAGTAAGTCTCGCTCAAGTTTTGCCAAGTGAATCACACTCAAGTTTTGCCAAGTGAATCTCGCTCAAGTTTTGCCAAGTAAATCGCGCTCAAGTTGTAAACGTGATTCGAGTGTAAAATGCCAACATTGAACATTTGATNGGGGGGGGGGGGGGGGTGAAGCGATTCCAATTGACGAAGCAGGACGATATGTAGGCCTACAATGTATGACACTATTCACTGGAAGCTACTGCGAATGCAATGTATGTCGGTCACCCATCCAAGTACTAACAGCGCTGAACGTTGCTACTACTTCCAGCTCAGCTCCGAGGCCGACGCGCCAACCACAAGGGTTAACATAGCTGATGCGAGGATCTCTCCAGCTTTTAAGATACAAGCACCGTCAGTATATTTTCGTGAAAAACGACTGACGTAAGGAATTGAAGCCAAATTCTTCCGATAAAACAGCTGCACATTATATACTTTAAACCATGATGTTCTTCCGCTGAAGGAGCTAATCTCATATCACAAGACAAAAAAACAAGGAAAAATTGGGGAAGGCCTAGATTTACTTAAAAACATTTGATACAAGAGATGAATCTATCTTCGATGTCGGTGAGTGTTTCTCCATTGCCGGAAGTTAAAGAACATCGTCCTGGTGTGGAACCTCGTGCCCTGCGCTCCTACATCTGACCCATACAAGACGTGCCCTGTGCTCTGACATGTACTGACTCATACAAGATGTACCAAAGAAAGAGAACCTGGAAGCGAGGCATGAAGCTGGAGTTGCATTCTTTTACATCCCGGGAGATAATCTGGTTGTTGATTCGAAGAACATGGCGATGTTTTCGGATTGAGAAAGTTTCGCGATGCACTTGAATTCGGAATGAGACAAGAGTAGAATGCAAGCGCAGTCTTCTGCCGTGAATGCCGATCTAGTGCTTAGATGTGGTCCTGGCGTCGTTTTTCTTGAAGAAACTGATGCAATAAACCGCCATGATAATCACCTCTAATAGCATTCCAAAAGGTTAAAGGACTATTTGTGGCATAGTATTCCATGCATGAAAGCTTAGAAGCCTTCTCGTTTATTTGACACTGAATATGATATCACATTCACAGTATACGGCTTGTTATGAAATGGTTGACCTTTCTGGTGGGATTTTTTCAATATTTCTTCTGTACATCATAAAACAGGCCATTGTCTAAGCTTGTCATAAGTCTCGAGATGCCGGTGATCGGATTCCCTCAAGTTACCCCTGAGAACCTGAACACGATCGTCGCATCCGCTAGCGGTGTAACGTCTTCTAGTGTTCACTACATCTCAGTGTTTCCAAACAAGCGTTTGCGACACAAATGAACTTTATTCATACCACCCAATGTTTCGCACGATTTGCCAGCGATCCCTGACACAAAAATAGAGTGTACGCCTTTCTTTTAGTAAATACATTCTTTTCACATTCGCCTCTTTGCCTCCACTAAGTGGTCCGCTCCACGCTTCCATAACTAACAGCTGATGAACACTCGGTATGTCATGTTGCAGATCAAGAAATATTTCATTACATTTCGCGGCAGAGTTTGATTACTGCACTTATTAGCGCGATAACGGTAAATTCACAATCGTACGTGGCACGGAGATCCCCACCCATGATCCCCGTGTCATCATGTTTTAATCCCCCTCAGGGGGGCAATATACAACCAACTCCACTTAACTACATTCCACGCAGTCGTTAGAAATCAAATGATCACGATAATTTACAAACATTCCGACTGAGACGAAACGTGGGCGACTCCATTTAACTCAAATCTCACATGGTTTTTGCTGCACGATTTTAATCTGTTGAGATCTGAATCAAAGTAATTAACTCGTGTGAAATCAACGTATTATCCATTTAGATTCAAACGATTCTTGTTGCTCACACTCGGGTGAGGAGTAGGAGGACGTGTAGGCGACCGTGTTTCCTTTGACGTGATGTCAGTAGGCCTCAATAGAGGACGTATAACCACCCGGAAGTGGTCGGCGATTTCAAAAATGTATTGAATCCAGAGCTGTGTGCCAAATTCGGCATTTTTAGCTCCATAGACAGTATTTTAATGTACAGCATGGGGGAAACCGGAGTGCTCGGAGAATATCTGTCATGTCAAGGAGAGTCGCCGTCTCCACATGAACGGCGGTCCGGCCGGAGATCGAACCAGAACTCAGCTCCAGAGGTGACAGACACACTGACCGCCAGTCAATGGTCGCCGTTTGGCAGGTCACGTGACATGTATACCTCACCTGGAGCCGATTTCATGCGATCATCCCCAGGGGCCATGTGTACACATGTCCAATAAGTGTTTGGTCCACTGATCAATGGATGTTTAAAGCAGTTAAGAGATTTCTGGCTGAGAATATCTGATCGTATCTCTCTTTGCATTCTCCTCGTTACATGGTTATAGAAAACCTTTGCTAGATATTGATTCAAATTACTTTGACCCTNTGTGACACCAACACCGATAACAGGGAGCAACCAATCAGAATCGATTCCTTATTCACTGCGAACCCACTCGGAAAACGAACACGTGAGGCGGAATAAACCAGGAAAAAGCGCTCTCAAGGGACGCTGCACTTTTCAGAATTTAATTGATGAATTAAATAGTCTTAAATGCATGATTTCACATAAATTGTACGAGTATTTTTCACGTCTGTGGAAGAATTTTTTTTAAATCGTCGTCTTCTTGGAGAGAAATGTAGAGAGGGATGTTTTTTAAGATTGGGTCGGAAACTGATGAGGAATTCATTTTGAAGATTAGTGAACATACACCCGAACACCGAAAAAAGGGTGACAGTATTCCTTTCCTCTCCTGCGCTAAACATACCCGCGTTAAGGGAGACCTCTATTGACAATGTTGTTAAACTACCGCTTATTAATCTCGCCCCATGTAGAGTAATCTCGTTCCTAGGGTATCCACATATGCATTGTATTGTTATCATACATTCTCCAAGACTGGGGCGAAAGCCAACAATATTACGGTATTGCAGAATGATGCAATCACCGCCGGTGGCGCCGGCTGTGAGAAAAAGTGGCAATACCGTGGCCCGTTAAAGGCTGGCTCACGCCTCAAGGTGAGAAAAGAGACGAACTTTTTCACCGTTTTTTCTTCGTCAGCTGCTTTGCGTAGGCCATCGGCAGCGTACTTTAAGACAACATTGAGATTAAAGGCGGACCTACATTGGCCTGAGGATCCGGTCTAGACAGGAACAAGATGGGTTCAGCCTATTTAGTATCTAAACGGAAAACCCCAAGTCATCTTTATAGGTGTTATTTTATGTACTTTATTGTAAATGTCAATGCGTAACACAGTAGTACATGATTCATGGCGACAAAGACATATTTATTTAAATGTTTAAGGAAGCATACAGTAGGACCATAAATTTCATGACTTTCTTTCTCTAAACTTCTCAAAAACAGTCAGTTTGTCTCCTAGTTTACCAAACATCGGTAAAGTTCAATGATACAAAGCCGACAGTTTGAGGTATCCGTGCGCTGCAAAATCATTCATAGTTGACAATGGAAGTGTTTTCTTGTTAAATGACAGCAGGTTATTGCAACCAGGAAAGAAAAGAACTTTCAAATCTGACTTTTCATCACTGCAGACTTCCTGCCTCCATACCCTCACGGGTTTTGCTTAAGGATGCCAAGTCTGCTTATAATCATTTTCCCTTTCAAATGTTTCGTTATTAAATGGCAAGGGTGGACGTTAACACAAATAAGGGGCCTAGGATCTAAATACCAACCTAAACCGGGAGGAATGTGGAAAAACGCGTGGGTAGAAGACAAAGGCAAACTGTACTGGAGTCATTGCCGGGCATACACATCTTGTCCAAACAAGGCTATCGACTCCGTATGAACTCCGTCTTTAGCCTTGTCCGAATCGTGTCATCTTTTCCGTTAATGCATAAATTATTAATGAACCTAACCCCTACTTGACCCCGCCTCCGAGCAATCAGAACTTGCGAAACAAATCACCGTTGGACACTTTCTTTGCTCTTCGCGCTCGAATTTGTAACACGGATTTTGATTGGCGCGTCGATTTTCCTTCGCGCCCCGATGATTGGCTGAGGCTGTCACCACCTCAGAAACGGGAAATGTGGTGGATTCGAACCAGGCTAGATGACCGTCAGGACAGATAGACTGGTGAGAACCAGATGGGCATACATAGCATGCCGTCGCGAAGCCACGTCTGCAAGGAGCGTTGATGATCAGCGAACGGGAGTCATTCATAGGCTGACACAAAGTCTTGGTCTGGCAATGATCCCACAGCATTGGAAAGAATTGATGCTTAGAAAAGCTTGATGGTGACGACGTTAGAAGCAGTCGGCAAACCGTTATCCCCTGAGAAAGGCGACCTCAGGGTCAGTCATGCCTGGAGAGGTGCTCGAGTCATTTCAACATGTTACAGATGGCGCCACCATCACGCTGACAGTGCTGCCACCTGTTGCGTCACTACCGTAGTTTGGCGTCTCCTCTCCCTGGAGATGCGCAAGAGACATTGCTACCTTACAGATGGCGCTACCCATCACACTGACAATGCTGCCATCTTATTACGTCATCACTCAAGGTGGGGGGGGGGCGTCTGAACTCCTTTATGCGGCAACACAAGCGGCACCTCTTTGCCAACCTACAGAATGAAGATTTTCCAAACCTCAAACACATATTCCAGTTCCAATTGAAATTCCAGCCCCAAGGCCAACATCAATAAATCAATAGAAGGTATAATGAATCGTTTCCTTGTTGATTAAGAAAGGTGGTGACCAGTTGAAACGCTCGGAGAAATCACTGACAGACGTAGAATCAATTCTGGTCTTTACAGAGAGTGCTGCCACCTCCACGGACCCCGAACCTCTGGTTTGAAGGTGGATTCAGCCACCTGAAGACGACCAGGTAACACTGGTAGAAACGCTGTGGATATATATATAATAAAGAAGGAATACCAAAAACTGTGTATACGCTGGTTCCTTGTCATACAGCAGTTCCCTAAATAGGGCCGTATTTAACTTTTTGGTCCAGGGGGGCAGGAGCCTCTCAGGGGAGCAGAAGACCTCTTTTTGCCGTTTTTTGCCCCAAATCCGCATGAAAATCACGTTTTTTGGTTGGCTCAGGGGGGCACCCCCTCGCCCCCTTTAAATACGGCCCTGCTAAATCTATGTACGTGTATACTGTGACTGATTGTTCCTGTTCCTACTATTCCCCGTGTGCTGATATCAGAAAACAGGCCATCTGTTCTATCAACATTCTCTTCTCTGGTCTCCTACAAGAGCAGCTGTTGAATTAGTGTCTTCTGATTGGTCAGGGCATCGCGAGGAACGACTTGTACACCAACCAGATTACTTAATCAAGTGGGCCACATCATGATATTGCTATCAGTACATATAATATAAAACGAGTTGGTCATTTGAAATTTTTCAAAAAATCTGATCACTTCGGCGATATAGAAGCACCCGAGTTTTTACGCAAGTCGGAAAGTCGAGATTGAGAAGAAAGTGATGTTTGCCCGAGCTCTCAGCATCACCAGACTTGGTCCAGCAACATTTGGGAATGGCCTCCGCTTCCTAACCCAGCTTGTTGGACGACCCGGTCTGAAGGGAGAAGAGACAGATACCTTTCCCAAATACCTGAACGGATTCAGGAGGGACTTCCCGTACAGGATTGGCGGCACAGGCGTGGAGAAGGGAAACCTTGAGGCATATTCCCGACACATCCGTCCGGTACTGGATCAACTTCTTCTGGATCATGGTGCTGTCATCTTCAAGGGACTGCCCCTGGAATCGAGCCATGATTTTTCACGGTTCTACCTCTCCCTTGGCTATGACGTGAGGGATTACCTCGGGGGGATGGCATCCCGACTGGAGGTTGCCGAAGGCGTCATCGAGGCGAGCACCTATGAGGAACCCTGTGATACAATGGAACCGCATTGCGAGTTGTGCTACTTCGATTCTTTTCCTCACATAGTAAGTACACAGCGCCTCCCCTACAAATATGACTTAGTATCTGAAATATCCCAAATACCCCAGTAGGTGGCCATCTCCAGGCCTTCTGTTCTTCCGAAGGAACATTTCTTTTCGCCAGATGGAGATACCACTGGGTCTGCCCAGCGCCAAGCAGAATGAACTCCCGACAGCAGCCCGTCCGCTCGTTATCGGCCGTTTATTTTCTGTCTTTAGTNAATGTTTTAGGAATCAACCAAGAATCATTTAAGAACTGCAAGAAACGTTTGAGAATTATCTACGAAGCGGACAACTTTCTGATTCGGGACATTCGTAGCGTCAGTGAAAGTGGGGCATCATGGACCCACGCCGAAAACAGGCAGGAATGTCTCGAATGTATTTACGAATCAAGTACGACTATTCGTAAGTGAGTCGGTACCTTATTCGTACAATTCTTACACGATTCTTTGAATCCGTACTTGTTCCTTAACCCATTCTTGACATTCGGCATATTTTTCAAGCCGATTAACCACGAATTGGAAAATTTCAGATTCGGGGCGATTCGGGACATTCGTAGCGTCAGTGAAAGCCAGGCATAACACTAAGGCCACGATCCCTCTACGAAAATATTTCAGAGGATTCGTAGAGGCAACGTGGTCGGAATCGTGGCAGTGTGAACTGGGCTTTATGAAAAATCGTTCGACCCGACAATTTCTGTGCTATATTGCCTATCGATTCATAAACACTCGCCTCAATTTTTTCTTCAGTCTTTTAGAACTGACAGTCGTAAGGAAGCTGAGAGGCTTCTCGGTGAAGCAGGTCACACCCCTGACCAAATTTCCTGGGGCGAGGATGGCTCACTGAGATTTTGGTCCAACACGCCAGCTATGGCGCCTCACTACAGAACAGGCAAGTCACCCACTCCCCGCCACGTGTATATGTTACCCGTCAGTGAGATTCGGTAGTACGACCCAGGCGAGGGGGTCGGTCTCTCATGCCTTCATGAGAAACCGTACACTGCTGCTACGTTGAATTGATTCTGTAGCTATAACAAAGTACTGTATCTAACGTTTTCGGGCAGCCTTCGTTCCCGCAGGCCCTTGTCACAAGCCTCGAGTGCATTTCTTCGTTCCAGTCCTAATGTCCATTGTGGCATCGCCACCTTTGCTTCCCTCCAACGAGGTTTGTGAAAACCGCGGTAACGCGTAACACCGCTGAAGTGGCCACTCTACACGGTTCCATCGGAATATCGCGGGTTTTTTTCCTTAATTTTTAAGGTGAACTAGTTTGGTTCAACCAGATCGATGCTTCCCACGTCACCTACTTTCAAAGCAAGACAGCAGGGTTGTACGAGCAGCTGAAGGACAAACCCCCAGAAAGCGCCCCCTACACCACCTTCTACGGCGACGGCACGGAAATCGAACCGGAGGTCATTCGACATATCAGAAGCACACAGTGGAGTTGCACCCTGGCAGAACAGACAGAGAAAGGTGACGTCATTGTCCTGGACAACATGCGGGTGGCCCACAGTAAGTTTGGTTTTACTGGTAAGCGGTTGATGCGGCTGGGGCTCGCGAGATACAAGGAAGTGAAACCAGCAGCCGTCTGAGATGAGAGAATTATCCAACTCGACGAGTTATAGGATGGACATTGCTCAGAACATGATTGTTCTTTCCAAAGTTTGACACTTTTGCTGCCAAGTCCCATTTTGTTGTAAATGTAAAATACGTAAAAAAACTTGAAACGCATGCATTCCATCACATTAGTATATATATTCATTGGAAAGCTCCGAGAGAGTGTGCCAATTTGACAGGAATACTGTAAGATTTAGGGACTTGTTAGGTTTCATAATGGTGTAAATTTATGAAAAATTGACCTACTGGCAGTGACTAGGTTTTAATCTGAGATGTGTCATACGACGTGTGTGTCGTTCACCCCAGGGTTATCGGGAATGACCACAAGTGTTTATGGGTGATTTAATGGGTGATTTATTATTGATTTTTTAAACTGAACTTGTAATACCTCTATTGCCTTTTCAAGGACAAGATTTAACTTCAAGTAGAATCCGGATTGATCCGGTTGAGATCTTGTTGGCGTGAGATTCAGGATTTGATACTTGAAGATTTTCACATCTCGGTGTCAGTAGGTCGAATCTGGAGAGATTCCTTCGTTGGAGTGGCAATCCTCCGTTGATAACGGCGCTGTTTCCCACTCACATTCCAAGTGTCCACTTACAAGGCCCTTGTTGAAGATCTTGGCGATTGAATATCGGGCCTATCCTTGTCCTGCTGGTGATGGGAGCGTAAATATTGACATGCAAACGCGCACTGATTTAGACATGATGCCAAGTCCTGTTATCCAGTCCTGCAATCGCAGTTGGAATCAACTGCGATTAAATTCCGCCCGGGCCGGTTGAGTTCAGGAGGAATGGCCAAAATGTTCTACCTCTTCCCAACAAGACCTCTCATAAGATGTGTTTTGGTATCAGCGACTGCCGTTCTGCCCGGCATACAAACTGACTTTACATCGGATGACGCGCAACACGAACACGCAGGCGAACAAAGGTTCATGGGGATGAATCCTTCGCGAAGCCATTGTTCGCCTGCGTGTTCGTGTCTCATCATACATTAAACAAAGATCAAACAATGTTATATACCAGTTACATTTCTCTCTGAGAAACAAGGTTTACTGTAGACTCGGGTTTAAACCGTCGTTACTTGAAAGGTGGCAGCACCGTTGTAATAGTGCTGCCATCTGAAGTCAATATATCACACTAGACATCAACGTCCTGATGTGACGTCAGTGCTGTTTCTTCTACGTCATTTCCGTCTGCCATGTTCACGCTCTCCTTCAAGGGGACATCTCCGCTATTCTTCAGCGCTTGTTTACATAAATGGTCGGTAATGGCAGTACAGAAACAATGACTGACAGCGTTGGTGGTACTTCTGAGACGGTCCCTGCAAAGCAGATGAGAAATAGACACATATGTTGATACTAATATTACAAATATTACATACTATGTTGATATAATAGTGTATAATCTCTTATGATTTTTTTTAATAGTGTGTATATGTTTGCCAATTAAAGCTTATTAGTTCATACATCAATTAAACACCACACCTGACACCTGATTACCAAGGTGCGAAATTCGGAGACGACTTTACTTATACTTGTCATTTTGTGTGTCGTTTTTTGTGCTGTATTTTGGATACCTGATTACCCAAGATGTAAAACGTTTCGTTTTTGTGGACAAACGCCTGCAACACTGCAATCACCACGTGAGGGAGATTGAATGGAACACCAACTTCAAGTGGTGTCCGTCAATGTGGCAATGCATGGAAGTTGTTGGACAGAACTCCATTGTGCTTCGAATCTCACCAGCGGGTGTGGCCCTGAGTTTCAGATGGTACATCCTCCACGCGAGAGTTGTCTCGCACGAGTTGGCTCTCAATGGGCAATTCACCAGGCTTAATTTCCTTATGGTGTCCGCCTTTACCAGTGACAAAAACGACTGCCCTTAGTTTTCTACGGTTGTTGCCCATAGAGAGCCAACTTCAGCGAGAAAACGCACTCGATGGAGCGCCTTCAAGACGACGACAAATTGGCAGTGCTGCCACCTGCTAAGAAGCGGTGTAACTGCTGCATGTCCAATCTGAGTGTTGTTACTCACATGAGCCATTCTATGGTGAACATCAGAGCGATGACTTTCGTCGGAATCCCCGTGGCGACCAGGACGACGAGTAAGAGAACTAAACTGGCGCTGGGGACACCCGGTAATGCCGTGGCTCCGAGACCCGTGATCACCCTTTAATAAAATGAAATGAGAAATTCGTTGACGACTGCGTGGCTTTGGACACGTATCATTCTGTGCGAACGATGAACGCCAGCTGTGAGATTTCGCATGCGGACAACTGCTCCTTCAAGGACCCCGTGATCCTCGTGCAACTACTCGCAGGACGTGACCCATTTAATCCACCGTGAAGTCTGAAGTCTAGTTGCATTAGGTCAAAGCATCGCGAACATTGAATTTTGTGACGTTCTTGGACCGCTAGCAGGCGGCCTCTAACGGCAGGAAAGTCCCCCATTGAATGGGCATTGCAATAACATGTATCTATAGAGGCTATGCACGTGACGTCATCAGCCAGCGTGACGCCATGTTGGATGGAACTGCGCAGCGCTTTTGACGGTTTTTACCTGCGCAGTTCCATCCAGCGTCGCGTCATACCCATTGATGACGTCATTTTATGACGTCAGTGCATAGCCAAAATGCTGCCGATTGCCGGATTCCTTCGTTGAAACCAATGTAAACACACCAGCCTCCGCGTTGTCAAGGAAAACGGCTACTGCGCATGTGCGGGTTGCCAAGAAATCGCCATGACGTCATAAACGACGACCTAATTTGATCTCATCTATTCTTGGTGGTGAAAACAGCCGCAATTGAACTGAATTTGTAAAACCTACGCCTAGGCCCAATTGATTGCATTGGCGAATTCACATGCATAAAGTCTGTTTACTGCATGGGATGATGCTTGACTCAATGATTATCATCCCAGGTCGATATGGAATAAACAGGGATTTAGATCTTTAGCTTTTGCATGTTTGTGCGCACCTGCTGGTGGAGGCAAAGACGGTGATCAACGCATCCATGGCCCTCCACTGTAAAGTGAAGGGATTTTTCCTCAGGAAGGCATAATAGATCAGCTGTAGGATGACGAAGTGGTACACCAAAATGGCTCCCACCGTCGCCCCCACATAAACCCCCAACTGTTTGAAGGTCTCGCCAAGGTCATCCACTTCAGCAATGGCGGCCATGATCAGACTGACGACACCTATTGGGGAGTACCTGAAATGGTAGAAAGATCGTTAGACAGGGAGGACCCATGGAGTGGACAGTGAGTTAGGCCTTGATATATACAGTGGAACCTGCCGCATTGAACACCTTGGTACTTTGAACAACTGCCTACTTTGAACACTTTTGAAATTCCCCGCCAGATCTAACAGTAAATTCAATTAGCAGGACCTTTATACATTGAACACTTGTCTACTTTGAACATTGAACAGTAATTTCAATCCCCGTCAGCAAAATTTACCTTCGTAAATTGAACACCCACCAATTGTTTCATCTGAATGTTTGATTAGCATTAATTACTTGTCACCCCAGAGGTCCTTAAATTGATATGGGACGTGAAAGTGTGAACTACAATCAATTGTGGTTTTGTTTGAACAGCCATGGAGGTTTAGGCTTGATTAGAATGTTAGAAGCAATGTGAAGTCGACAGCTATCTAGAGAGTAATGTATGCACTTCATGACCTTCCGTTTAGTCAGAACATATACAGAATGACTGGCGAGTTTGTGGGACTTATGGTAAATGAGTGAGTCAACCAGACGTGGTCTAATAATATTAGGGAGGTTTCGCAAGTGCCCGGTTAGGCCCTCCGACGACGTTTATCTATTATGTTGGTCAAACATCGTCGTATGGCCTAACCGGGCGTTTGCGAAACCTCCCTAATATTATGTCACCAACGCCACCTAGTACGCGGTGATCCTTGGTACATTGAACACCCCCTTACAATGAACACTTAGGTTCCACTGTAATGAGGCACAAATTGTGTTGCCTAAACTTACCACAGAAACCACCTCATTATGATAACAGTGACGTCACTTAGCGATGTGAAGAACTTCAGGATAGGTTCACCTGCTTCTTTCGCCATTCCCGTCCCCATGCCAAATACTATTGACGCAAACACCAGTCCGAGGATGTTTGTTCCATCTGTGAAGCCGATCATACGGATTTTTCGGGCCACTGCTGTCATGTTTTCCGTGCCGTTTAAGGTTTTCGGCAGTTCCGGTACAGGCTCTTCTTCATAGGAAGTGGTAATCTACAATGAAAAGTTGAAAAAAGAAGAACTCGCCTGGGCCAACATGCATTTTTCGACAGCCGCCGCCATTTTGTTTTACGGAGATTTCATGCGCGCGTACTGATCTCGTCGGCAAACTAAACAATGTGATTGGTCCTCACGAGTTTGCCTTGGCAACAAAATATTATTTGCATACAAAGAAATCTCGCAGCAGCTAAGACGGCGGAGGGCCATGGAAATGACGTCTACCTAAATTTGCAACGTCCTTTCCATGTGGTAGTCATTTGTGACTGCAGGATATCCAAATAATCAACAATATTGTCGCGTTTCTGTGAACTTACCGATCGTATGCAAGCACCCACTAAGTTATCGGGAATCAAGTTCCTGGAACGACGACACTAAATCAATCTTCCGACATTGAAAGACATACAAGAACACGATATTACTGAAACGACGAGTGCTAAAGGATGGGACAAACATACATTCATAATTTGACAACATACATATTGGAATACGCTGCACTGCCACGACCACAGCACCATACCTGATCAAATCTGCAAAGATATCTTGTGTCTCTAGCAATTCTTCTTGGTCTTCACGTCCGGCGCTGAAATTTCCCGCTCCTGAAAGACGTAAAATGACCAATGAGACGTGAACATACTGCGTCAGGAAATGACGCTTCTACGTCAGGAAATGACGCGTTCCTGCGTCATGAAATGACGCTTCTACGTCATGAAATGACGCTTCTATGCCAGGAAATGACGCTTCTACGTTAGAAATGACCTTCTGCCTCAGAAAATGACGCTTCTATGTCAGGAAATGACGCTTCTACGTCAGGAAATGACGCTTCTGAGTCAGGAAATGACGCTTTTACGTCATGAAATGACGTTTCTGCGTCAGGAAATGACATTTTTACGTCAGGAAATGACGCATATGGGCATATGTGTCGGGAAATGACGCTTCAATGGTGCGTCTTCGTCATGAACTGACGAATGTGGAGTCAGGGCCAATATTCATGAAAAACGTGTGACTTTGTAGAGTCCATTTCTTTTGTTTGTTTTGTCTGAAGGGTCATAACTCACCAGGGCGGACTATAAGCCCAACTGCGAGACCGATTCCTGAACCGAGGAGATTGGTTAAGATGATGTAGGAGATGGCGATTAAACCGATTTTACCGTTGGACCTCGGATCTGATTTTGCAGTTCCTGAAAGATACAGAGATGACTGAGGTGATCAGACAGAGATACTACAGTATGTGTTGCTCATATTTTGTACACAGCACTTTTTTACTAAAAGCCCAGTACCAAACAAAACAGCAGCTCTTAGCCGCATGGCTACAGTACACTTTACCATCAATTAGCAATTGTCATGGAAAAAAGTACAATTACATGCTAAATTATGTTGGGTATTAATTAGTCTTCACCGATCTGTCATCCTGCTGTTTGTTTAAAATGATCTGTTGTTCGAGCTTCAAAAGGAGGCCTGACTTTGTGAATGATTTAGGATTCACTGCATTGTCAGGGGCGAAACGGTCTTGTTCATATCGCCGGATGGCGTCAAGGCTTCATACGCTGCAGACAAAGGCAGAAATCGGTCACTGCAATAGAGGTCGTCGTTCCAACAACAGTAGGCCCACTTTGTAGGGAAGTTCTTCTCAGAATATCCGAGTGTTCAACTTGTTCAAAGTCTGAATGTTCAACTTAATGACTAACCGGAGACGATTCCGCTGACGATTAACGGGATGATCATCATTCGGAGGAGCCTGAGATAGACCTCCCCGGGAATGCCTGTCCATAAAGAGAAATAGCATAACGTTTACTCGATGTTGCTGAAAAAACATGCGGCTGCATCAAACTGACGATTTCATCCCAAAAATGAAGAACCTTTGACCTCAGATCTGACGGCGGAGTCACCGTTAGGCCCATCACTTAGTTCCCGAAACGATTCCCAACATGGTCCATGTACTGTACTTCCCAGCAGCGCCGTTTCCACTGCCGTGGAGGCTGGTTTTCCACTGACACGTGAAGGTTTCCTCGTGCAAGTTGGCTTTCATTGGGCAACTCACCATTGTTTGTTTCCTGATGACATTCGTCTTTGACCAATGAGACAAACGACTGCCCAAAGAAAGCCAACTTGCGCGAGAAACACTCACGTGGAGGGGCACCCCCAAGTCTACATCAGATTCTGGTAATCTAGACGTGATATGAAGTAGGCCTAGCCCTGGAGAGTAGCCTAGGTATATGTTAGCTTACCAAGCCACATGATGACATCTGATGACGGATGAAATGGTCGGACCCCGAAACCAACCACAAAACCAATGAAAACACCGAGAAGCGTCAACAAAACAAGCTTCATTGACTTGATATATTTGATGATCGCTTCCCTTCGCGTCAATTCCCGCCTCGCCAGTCTCTCCATCTCTTGTGCTATTTAAACGTGGACGTAGCGCTAGGCGCATTGACAATCTCCATCTGTGCTAAAGGCCTTCAGTCGAACGGGAATAAACCACTTCGAAGTCAGTCACTGCAGTAGTGTATTCAGTAGCACTTTGTGGCAACAAGACACTACGAAATTTAACTGACAAGGACTTCTATTGTGACATCTTTTCGACTTCTGTCTGTGAGCTGTGGACCATGGCGCACTACGGCCGACACGTCAGTCAGAGGTTAATGAAAACTCGTTCCACCTATTGTGCGGAATGTATAACTTGACCTGTGCTGGGCTCTTGGCCTTCCCTAGACTCTATCACTCCAAAAGAGTGAACGTTACAAATATTGTCAGGGGCGAAACGGTCTTGTTCATATCGCCGGATGGCGTCAAGGCTTCATACGCTGCAGACAAAGGCAGAAATCGGTCACTGCAATACAGGTCGTCGTTCCAACAACAGTAGGCCCACTTTGTAGGGAAGTTCTTCTCAGAATATCCGAGTGTTCAACTTGATCAAAGTCTGAATGTTCAACTTAATGACTAACCTGAGACGATTCCGCTGACGATTAACGGGATGATCATCATTCGGAGGAGCCTGAGATAGACCTCCCCGGGAATTCCTGTCCATAAAGAGAAATATCATAACGTTTACTCGATGTTGCTGGAAAAACATGCGGCTGCATCAAACTGACGATTTCATCCCAAAAATGAAGAACCTTTGACCTCAGATCTGACGGCGGAGTCACCGTTAGGCCCATCAGTTAGTTCCCGAAACGATTCCCAAACATGGTCCATGTACTGTACTTCCCAGCAGCGCGGTTTCCACTGCCGTCGAGTTTGTTATCCATTGCTTCTTTTGGACGACCATCATCATGTCAGGCTGGTTTTCCACTGACACGTGAGGGTTTCCTCTTGCGAGTTGGCTTTCATTGGGCAACTCACCATTGTTTGTTTCCTGATGACATTCGTCTTTGACCAATGACACAAACGACTGCCCAAAGAAAGCCAACTTGCGCGAGAAACACTCACGTGGAGGGGCACCTCTAGGCCTACATCAGATTCTGGTAATCTAGACGTGATATGAAGTAGGCCTAGCCCTGGAGAGTAGCCTAGGTATATGTTAGCTTACCAAGCCACATGATGACATCTGATGACGGATGAAATGGGCGGACCCCGAAACCAACCACAAAACCAATGAAAACACCGAGAAGCGTCAACAAAACAAGCTTCATTGACTTGATATATTTGATGATCGCTTCCCTTCGCGTCAATTCCCGCCTCGCCAGTCTGTCCATCTCTTGTGCTATTTAAACGTGGACTGGGGACGTAGCGCTAGGCGCATTGACAATATCTGTGCTAAAGGCCTTCAGTCGAACGGGAATAAACCACTTCGAAGTCAGTCACTGCAGTAGTGTATTCAGTAGCACTTTGTGGCAACAAGACACTACGAAATTTAACTGACAAGGACTTCTATTGTGATATCTTTTCGACTTCTGTCTGTGAGCTGTGGACCATGGCGCACTACGGCCGACACGACAGTCAGAGGTTAATGAAAACTCGTTCCACCTATTGTGCGGAATGTATAACTTGACCTGTGCTGGCCTCTTGGCCTTCCCTACTCTATCACTCCAAAAGAGTGAACGTTACAAAATCTCTCCAGTGGTGAGATTTTGTAACATTATTTTTCAGCAATGAGAGATTTTGTAACGTTACAAAATCTCTCCAGTGGTGAGATTTTGTAACATTACTTTTAGCAATGAGAGACTTTGTTACGTTACAAAATCTCTCCAGTGGTGAGATTTTGTAACATCATTTTTCAGCAATGAGAGATTTTGTAACGTTACAAAATCTCTCCAGTGGTGAGATTTTGTAACATTACCTTTAGCAATGAGAGACTTTGTTACGTTAATCTCTCCAGTGGTGAGATTTTCATACCAATTTCATGTTGGTACAGTTCCAGATGGTNTACAAAAAAGGAAAATGCATCCAGGTTAGCTGCAGCCAGAATCCAACCATGTGCTTCAAGAGGACAGGTGCTGCCCTCTGAGCTAAGGAGAACGAAACTTGGAGAGATTTTGCAACGTTACAAAATCTCTCCATGCAGTGGTGAGATTTTGTAACCTTACAGGTGCTGCCCTCTGAGCAAAGGAGAAGGAAACTTGGAGAGATTTTGTAACGTTACAAAATCTCTCCATGCAGTGGTGAGATTTTGTAACCTTACAGGTGCTGCCCTCTGAGCTAAGGAGAAGGAAACTTGGAGAGATTTTGTAACGTTACAAAATCTCTCCATGCAGTGGTGAGATTTTGCAACCTTACAAAATCTCTCCAGTGGTTAAGTTAAAAAGAGTGCAGGCACGCGCCCCCTTGGAGGAAGTTGACCAAGTTTGCAGTGAACCATCGTCAATGTCTCCTCCATATTTCTACTGAACCGTTTGCCGATATCTCCAAAGGTTCAAGAGTTATTGCCGTTTAGGCCCTCTTCCTTTTTACCAGGGAGTGGAGATAAATTGTAACTTTGGTTTGTTACAAAACATCTCCTGGCGATAAAGTGTAACTTTCATGTGTTACAAATTAGCACCATACTAGATTCTCTCAGAGAAAGTTCGACAAGGTTCACGGGTAGGCCGAGTGCATTCGCAATTTCTGTCGTAATTTGCCGTGATGTTCCATTGAATGCAGGATGGAGCGANAGTTGACCAAGAAGAGTCGTAAGATTGCACCTTGATTTATTTAAGCAACATAATATTAATTGTTGACAAATGATAGTTTGCGGTGTTTAATGGATTTTCTCTTACTTTGATCAACAATGCGATACTGTAATCGACAAAATCATTTGTCCATGGTTTTGATGGTAATCAGGCAATTATTAATAGTGACCAATGATAAATGAAGGGACCGATTCTGTTATTCGATAGAAGGTGATTAATGATCCGTTGTGTTCCATGCACCAATTAAAAGTTTTCTGGCAGTATTAATTGCAAAGTTTACAATCGCATTGGAGTAGAATGAAAAGTCAGTTTCTTTAACTGCGTAATTTGTAACTGCGTAATTTGTCTTCACGGCGTCATCCATGAAGCAAGTTAGGTTGCCAAGGAAAACAAAGGTCTCGATGCGAATTTGAAACAAAGATCACGCGATAAGTCGTGAGCATAATGAAGTTAAATTCTTGACATAAAGCTTCTCATTGGTTCTTTCGTCTGAGACGCCCCGCTGCTACGAAATCGAGATCTCTGATTGGCTGAGAGCAGTTACTTTGCAAGCGACATCCTGAGCTCAACGTTATAAAGATCTTTATGAGAGAAATATCCGGCAGCCGCAGAGTGTTGTTATGGCGAAGTTCACTTCATAATCTTCCTCCTCTGTGAGACAGGATATCGGTCTCGTTCTCGCGGGAAACTCGCCTGCATTTTATACAGTGACACGTTGACAAATCTTGTAACTGGTCTTGTTCATCAGCCGCGTATTTTCCTTCACATTTCATTCCTCCTTGGATTCATCTCATGTCAAACTTCTCATCCGCTCTCACCAGACGGAGTTAGGGGGTTCAATATGCCGCAGAGAATATTGCATTTGTTGCTGCTGGGAATCTTTCTGGCTGTGGAACAGGATCAAAGCGGTAGGTGAACATCCTGTCTTCCATTTTTCTGTGTATTAACATTTCTCATTCTCCGATTTAATCCGAAGTTAGTAAAACTCAGGAAGAATTAAAACAAAAGCTAGCTTGACTCTCAGATGAGCTCAATGTTGTTAAAGGGTAACAACAGACCCCATTACATCCTTCTCACAAAATTAAAATGGTGAACATGCAGAATAACCGCTGGGAGGCGCTGGGAGCGAAGCGACTGTTCCTTTTTTCAACGTTTCGTCCGTGCTGCACTGCGTCACTTTGCTCTGTATGTACGTCTCTGCGGTCGCACCGCTAGGCCACAGAGTAATCTCTACATCTGATGATTCTTAACGTGCTGTGCCGGTAGAACTGCAGTTTATCGCACCGCTTGCAGCGCCGCCCTGTCGTGATTAAAAGTCGTGCGAGTTCCTCATTGAAGGTTTATTTCCAGCGGCCGCTACTTGTGAAGGCAATGACAAGTTGCTTATCATTGACGACTTCCCTTTCTCGATCACCAAGCTGAAGAATTTTGAATTAGAGGAAACGAAAAAAATGAAGGATATCTTCGGGCCTGGCATCGAGGCTTCGAGCAACACATGGCCGGGTTTTCCGTTGGCCTACATCAATATAACATTTCCCAGGAAGCCGGGTTATCAAGTCATTTCCCTGGAGCTGACAGCACAATTCTTAGCCAGCGTGACCCTGTTGGAACCGAATTTGAAATTAAAAATAATACCGGTAATTACACCATGGAGCATCCTGAGAACATCAGGGGTTCTTAGTGCTCGCTTCCTTCGTCACCGCACACAAACCCCTGAGAGAATTCGCGAATTATCTCAGGGTTTGTGTGAGGTGACGAAGGGAGCCAGCGCTAAGAACCCCTGATGTTCTCAGGATGACTATGGAGTACTCCGAGAGAGATCAACCAATCGCAGATGGCGTCCTGTAGCTTTTGAATGACGACGCCATCACTACGACAGTGGCGCCAATAGTCAAGTGGCGTTAACGCTAGCGGTGCATCTTGTAACTAATTCTCCTCTTTCCAATGGCCAAGAAGTTCGACATATGTAATTTTAACACAGAGATTCTCTCATTAGAAAGTTCGTCTCTATTATCTGGAACTATGTTTCTGGCAGAAAACACGTCAGGCCCTCTTCAGCTCTTGGAAACAACCCTGTTGAGGACCAATGGTAATGCAGTTACTCGCTGATAGGGGGCATTACTTCTCCTACCTTTCAGGACCCAACTACTTGGAAGACTCTGACGTGGACTTTCAACTATCGCCCAAATAGCAATTGGGATCATGTTTTCCTTTTCCTAATCACTGGCTCCGGGTCAGCAATCAACCCACCCAAGTTTAAAGGTCTGAAGTTTGAATTCTGTCAGAAAGATGGAGCTGTGTTTCCAGGTAAAACAACTTACCGGTTTTAACTCTTAGGGACAATTTCATAAAAAACTATAATCTTACGGGATCCTGGCACATAGCTCACAAAAGCGCTGGGAGAGTACTCTCCAATGAATACCTATGTGATGGGTTCTAGGTGCCTTTCAAGCTTTTTAATACATTATACATTCATTTCAACAAATTGGCTTTGGCTGTCAAAGGCCATCGTCAACACCTTGGTTCATTATAAAAGAGGGATCGATTCGATTGCGATTTTACACCGGATCAACCAAATAAATTTAATGAGATCGCAATCAATTTTTAAATCAATCAATAAAGGTAGGCCTATAGCGACGACTATTTTTTGTATCCTCCCACTGCAGGGCTTTGGTCACGCCCTACAGCGTGATAGAACGAGACTATGAAGCCCCTGCGGTGGGAGGATGTTTTTTTTGTAACTATGGAGAAAGTAGTCGTATGGCAAGAGATGACGTCAGTTTTTTCTGTATCTTAGGGTGTGACCCAGGCACTTCTGGTCTGATAAACTCACTCAACCAACCGTTCAGCTTCGACCTCCACATACCCGGGTTAACATCATTGACTGCTACCATGAAAGAGGAGTTCTTTGAAAATAATGACGGTATAGGATTTGCGGCGAATTCAACCCTTCCCGCCAACATCACTCTCTTCTTCAACACCAGCGGGTTTGTGTTGGAAAAGATGGAGTTTGATATGAAGGGTTTTTACAGTGTCCTCCTTTCTGGCACCTGCATGGTGGGAGGAACGTTTCTTCCTTTACCGGAATTAACATGGGTAAGCAGTTTTGACGAAGAGTTACAAGTTCTACTTTACTGAGCTTGTTCTTAACAAAAAAAAAAATGGTAAGATTGGCAATCGCGGGCCAAACGCACTCTTAGCCAAAAGCGTTCGTCAAGGGTTCTTTGTTGTCATACCTAGCTGGAGAACCCCTATAAGATATACAAAAGGAACCCCTAAAAGGTTCCAAATAGAACAATGCTAAGGCCGTGTTTCTCCAGCAGGTCCACGTTTCTCTCCTGAAAATGCAAATTTTGTTAATCTTAGTTGTATGAAAGCTGAACTTCGGCGTGCCAAAAATCTCTCTTGCTCCGAACTTGTAGACGAACGACTGGGTGAAGGCTTTGTTTATTCCAACGACGATGCGGCTGTAGTGTGGACTTGTTCTCGTGGGACCGTAATCGAAAGTACGAACAGTCCTCGTTTTATCTCTTTCAGGACAATTTTAAAACGTCCGAAATCAGCGGTTTCAAGAAAGTGGGATTTGACTGGAACCTCTTTCCGTTGGCTGTGTCGTCTCTTAAACTGTCCTTTCAGTGTCCCAGTCAGTACACAACATGCCAAGGCGTAGACAGGGCAGTAAAGAAAGGGAAGATCACAGGCTGTCCCAACGGTAAGTTGACAGTGGTATACACCTACTACCATCACCTGGCACGTTTTTGTGTTGTGATTCAACCCGCTTCAGAAATCTTTGTCCCCGGCAAAGAGGATTGAGTTGTGTCGAAAGCTTTTCTGAAGTCAAGGAGCAAATGGCATTATACTGATTCTGCGAAATGTTACGATATGTTATGAAGATTTGTTTGTTCCTAGCACTGACTGGTCCACAAACATCGCCACCGACACCGGCTTCAACAACCCCAGCCTCAACAACCACAACCTCAACCTCAACTGCCCAAGGTAAGTGTATTCCAAAAGAAGAAGGAACTTAATTCTGGTCCCAAAGAAGAGCAATACTCGTTCAATTCATAAAACTTGTTCCAGAGAACTATTCTCGATAAAATACTTCCTGTTAATCAGAGTCTCTAATATTTGACACAAACAGTTTTCTCTGATCTTTGACACACTACTTGAGGCGAAGAAGCAGGCAAACCAAATCCACAAGACAAAGGTACGTACCGGTACGTTAGTTTTATCATCCTCTTAAGCACAGGGTCTTCGAAACGATCTCTTGTCGACCTCCCTTCACTCTTAGCCGAAAAGGTTCTTTGGTGCCACACCAGGAGAACCCTCTGATTTAAGAACCCTCGGGTTTTTTAAGAACCCCTAGAGGCTCCAGATAGAACCTTTCCCTCAGAAAAGGGTTCTATCTGGAACCTTTATGAGTTCTTTGGCGACAGAAAGGTTCTATATGGAACCCTTTCGGGTTCCTTACAGAAGGTTCTATATAGAACCTTGGGGTTCCTCTGGTGTGGCACAAAGAACCCCTAAAGAACCTTTTTGGCTAAGAGTGTTGGGAGCGGTAGGACGCTGAAGGGCCGGACATTTTCAGGATGTGTTTTCATATAGGTAGGGCCTACATTCGTTGTTCTTGACGAGTCGTGTCGTGGCTGAGAGGTGAACTCTTCACACCTCTCAGAACAAGTTCCAGAACTGGCCAGTTTGCGTGGCTGTGTAGAATAGAAGCAAGGGGAGTTATTAAGAAAACTGGCCAAGCTGTACTTATTCCGAGAGGTGTTCACATTGACTCTCGTTGAGGTCAAGAAGGGCGACAGTTTATGTTAATACAGAGTTTAAGAGATCACACGCTAACGATAACATTTACGTTAACATTATTTTTTGTACATGAATACATGCAAGAAATAGCGTTAACGTAAACGTTATCGTTAGCGTGTGATCTCTTAAACTCTGTATTCCCCAGCATCAACGCACGTTTATCCTTTTCTACTGGGGATTGTCCCGTGTGAGGGGGAGGGGAGTGGGTTTTGCCAAGCATGCTTCTCTCAGCCATGCCACGATGCAGTCCGATCCCGGTGGTACCGGTAATGTGAAGCGTGTGCGTCAGGTTGGTGAGTGACATGTCTGTGAATGAATGAATGAATGAATGAATGGGTTGCGGACATGTAAGTTTTCTGAGATGGGAATGTTTCGCAAAGTTCCAAAGGCTACCCGGACCGAGAACGATAGATGATGATGACGACAATGTGCAAGAACATCCGATGTACACTTCGTCATATCTGTGGGACCGCAAAAATACAACCCCTTGGATAACTTACTGGGATAATCTGCAGCTGTTGTGGCTAGACGATCAAAGCAGCACACTGCATGTAACGGCATATTTCGTCAGAGCAAGATCGTATACGCCTGCAACAATAAAGAGGTAAGTATATAGGCCTATTAAATCGCCTTTAATCTTACTCATGCCAAGGCATAGTTTTTGGTGAAGTGTAGGTCTATCGTTTGAGATTCGTATGCCAGTAGTCGTAGATTCGAACACTACGCAGGGCCAACAAGGCCTAATTTGCTCATCGACGAGAGCGGGCAGCTTGCCTGATATCCAGTCCCATCAGAAGTTGCACGAAAAAGAAGATACGGCTGTAAGGAGCGAGATATCATGATATTACGGTGGCCCATAAGGGACATTTAGTTTTTATTTTATATTTTTATTTTTTTTTCTACTTTTCTCCGCGGAAATAATGTTTTCTCCGCGGAAATAATGTTTTCTCCGCGGATCTCCGCGGAGAAAACTTTTCTCCGCGGAATTAAAGTTTTCTCCGCGGAAATAATGTTTTCTCCGCGGAGAAAACTTTTCTCCGCGGAATTAAAGTTTTCTCCGCGGAAATAATGTTTTCTCCGCGGAATTAAAGTTTTCTCTGCGGAAATAATGTTTTCTCCGCGGAATAAACATTATTTCCGCGGAGAAAACATTATTTCCGCGGAGAAAACTTTTCTCCGCGGAATAAACATTATTTCCGCGGAGAAAACATTATTTCCGCGGAGAAAACATTTTTTCCGCGGAGAAAAGTTTAATTCCGCGGAGAAAACATTATTTCCGCGGAGAAAAGTAGAAAAAAAATAAAAATATAAAATAAAAACTAAATGTCCCTTATGGGCCACCGTATGATATATCTCTGCAAGCAATCCGCCACAGGCAAGTCAAACTTTAGACTTAAGATTCTTTATGAAACTGGGCCCAGTTTCTACCAGTGAGACCGATTACTGCACGACATGAGTTCATAGTCTCAGACTAAATCGACGGTGTTTTGATGTGACGGAATTAACTATCCGATCATGACATGATCTGATAAAATAATAAATTTCTTTATCAAAGGAATAAACTTCAGACTGATTGAAAAATAGGTCATTCTTGCTGTTGATAGCAAACTCGATTTGAACAATATTTCAGGCCTTATACTGATCAATAAAGTTTGTACAAATCGGCAATATTTGCATCTGCGAATGAACTACTATGTGTCCCCACTTCTTCATCATAGAACAGCCTACGCGCAGTTGGATGACGTCACCGAGCTGTTACCAGCGGGAGGCGACGAGTGTTCGGGTATTTCCGCAGTGGGGATTCCCCCTCCGGAAAAACCCGATGATTAGTAAACATGGCCGTGGAACCTCTTGTGTGTGTCGACGACTTCGAGAAGTTAGCGTACAAATTACTGCCAAGGAACGCTCTCGATTATTACAGGAGTGGTGCAAATAATGAACAAACACTCAAAGACAACACTGATGCATTCAAAAGGTGTTGTTATTAATCTGAACTGTAGGAAAATAGTTGCAGAGAATGGGTCACCTGTCAAAAAATAAACAGACACAGAAATCACAACACAACACACATTCTTTGTGCATGCCTTTTGCATTTTGCAATGCATAGGCCTAGGCCTACTTCAGTGCAATTTAGGGAGCCTGCATCTCCTGTCTCATGCATGATGATATGTGTGGATCGATGCCAATTGACAGGGCTAGGCCTAGCCTACCTAGTCCAGAATGAACGGCCAGGGCCAGAGAGGATGTCGATAGGCCGCCCTGCTAAAAGTAAGGCTGACAATCAATATTAATCAAGACAGCAATAAAAAGTTGGCAAAATGATGCATGCCTAGCTAGCATAGGCTAGAGTAGGGTAGGCCTATTTAATTAGGCCCGCCTGTTTGCATGATTGCCCCTCGCCAGCTACAGTAGCTGAGCATCGCGTCATCGTTGAATGATGATGATAGGCAGGCCTAAAGTCGTCACAACCTGATGTGTCTGTGAACAACTTCATTAATGACGAGTAATATTCTGATTTCAAAGGCTCCGCATCCGTCCCAGGATGTTAGTTGGTGTGTCCAACAGAGACCCAAGTACAACCATCCTTGGACAGAAGATTGATTTTCCTATCGGCATTGCTCCGTCTGCTATGCAAAGGATGGCACATCCAGAGGGAGAAATGGCAACTTCACGAGGTAATTAATGTGCGTGTTGAGGTAATTAAGGTAATTAATGTTTGTTTCAAGGTACGGTAATTAATGTTTGTTGCAAGGTAATTTCTTAATGTTTGTGTAGAGGTAATTAATGTTTGTTACAAGGTACGGTAATTAATGTGTGTGGTGAGGTATGGTAATTAATGTGTGTGGCTTCATCAACTGGCGGATCTGAGTAGGCCTATACAGTGCCTGTCCAATGTTTGCCCAGAATAGAATGTTTGCCTATTTCCATTCATGTACATTTCAGGCATTTGGTGTTTCTAGGATGGGGGCTTTTTTGGTAAACTTTATAGTTGCATGAGTTCTTTGTTCAAATTGAAATGAATGAGAAATTGGCAGTAGTGAAACATCTCTTGAACAGTTTTGCTGCCATTAGCGCCACTACTCCACTGACCAGATTTAATTACCATGTTGCAGCGGCAGCATCAATGAACACAGCAGTAATACTCAGCACACTATCGACAACAAGCATAGAGGATGTCGCCGCAGCAGCGCCCTCTGGACTCAGGTGGTTTCAACTTTACATCTACAAAGACAGAGAGGTAACTAAGAATCTGGTACAAAGAGCAGAAAGAAGCGGGTACAAGGCACTGGTGTTGACGGTGGACACTCCTTTGTTCGGACGGAGACTTGCAGACTCTAAGAACAGATTTGTCTTGCCAACACATCTGAAGTAAGTTTCGGAGGGCCATTTTTGCTGGCCATTCACACTTCTCAGAGCGATACATGAAACTGGGTGGTGGCAAAAGTTCAGCTGGAAGTCAGTGACCATGTGTCCATGGCACCAATCAATTCCCAACTTCGCTGCTTTGTACAGTGATTGAAGCAGTGGCTGGACTTGCATGAAGGTGGTGTAAAAAACTTGGCAACTTGGAAAGCAAAGACTGCTAGTCTTTAGCCTCGGAAAGTTGGTCTCACCTTATGACAATGTTGCACTGAAGTGCAATTTGCCACCCATAATATTTCACATTCGTTTGTCCTCTGCAGACTTGCCAACTTCGAGAGATCTGACATCAAAGGCTCTGGACTGAACAAAGCGAAAAAAGATTCCGGCCTCTCTGAATATGCAAATTCCCTCTTTGATGCATCTTTGAACTGGAATGACATTGGGTACCTCAGGACGATATCCAAGTTACCTATTATAGTGAAGGGCGTGTTGACAGGTGAGTATGAAGTTTTGTCAATGGAAGTGGCTCAAATTGAAAATCTCTTTATGATGTGTTGGCTATTCCCATGAGAATTCTTGCACTTGTTTTTTAGCTGAGGATGCATTGAAAGCTGTGGAGGTTGGTGTCGATGGTATTCTTGTCTCAAATCATGGAGCCAGGCAGCTTGATGGTGTTCCTGCCACAGTAAGTCCCCACCAAATTAACCCCCTCCCCCACTCTGCTCATCTTCACTCGAAAATATTGTGTCTTACCAAAAATTCACAAGCGAGCTGAAGTCGCCTTATAAATTTTTGGTCTTACAAATGTACGTCTTACCCAAGCTTAGTCCATGTAGTCTCATTGAAAGATACAAACACTATTGACAGAATTTTGTAGATACAATGTATGCAGTGATCTTAAAGAAACCCACAGTCCTGTGACGTTCAAATCTCAAATTTGATACCTGTGTCAAAGAATGGTGATGGAATGAAATAGTTTACAATCGCGTTCCTTTTCCAGATTGATGCTCTCCCAGAAGTGGTGTCTGCAGTAAACGGTCGCTGCGAAGTCTACCTCGATGGTGGGATCAGATTGGGCACTGATTGTTTGAAGGCATTGGCCTTGGGCGCTAGGGCTGTGTTCATTGGAAGGCCAGCCCTTTGGGGACTTGCCTGCAATGTGAGTGGCTGTTTAATTGCGGCGATACAGGGTGCCTTTTGTTGTTCACATACTTACCATCTGTCTGTTGACGTGTTCTCTGTGGTATTGACTGCAAGTATTTGTGCAATATCTCAATACAAAGATGCAGAGTAGGCCCATGAAAGACATATCGTGTGTACCACATGATGTGTGAGTTCCGTCATTTTGACTTTCCAGGGGGAGGAAGGACTTCAGAAGGTCTTGTCCATCTTGAAGGATGAATTCACCATCGCGATGGGACTGTCAGGTAGAATAATATGACACTTTCATAGCACTTCCCACTCTAGCCTCAAAGGGTCGTATTCATAAAGCAGTTCTATCGTTAGAACCGTCTTAGGCTGGTTCCAATGTAGTGGTGAAGTACCAGTACACTTGGAACCAGCCTAAGACGGTTCTAATGATAGAACCTTTTATGAATACGACCCAAAGTGACTCACATCATTGACCCCACAATATTCAGATGAATACGACCCAAAGTGACTCACATCATTGACCCCACAATATTCAGATGAATACGACCCAAAGTGTCTCACATCATTGACCCCACAATATTCAGAAGTCTTTCTGGGGAACTCAAGGATTAGCTCATCCTGTGCATCACTGGATCCTTTCATTCAGACAAGTTGAGAATGCAGTTGTGACTCAGCCAGGAATTGAACCTTGACCTCTTGGTATGGAGTCTGATACTCAACCACTGCGCCACCACATTCCTTTGTATGTTATCTTTCCTGGGCTTCACTCTAAATTGGATCCTACTTTGATGTTGTTTGCCAATACATGTAGGCAGACTGGAAACCTTAGATGTGTGGTAGAACTGTGCTTATGACTCTGTCGTGAATAGAACACCTGGTTACCGTATGTCTTATTTTTCAGGCTGTAGGACGGTCGCTGACATCAAACCAAATCTCGTTGTGAAGGAATCCCACTATTGGTCCAAACTGTGATATGCTGGACACATTCTCAACACCGTAAAGCATTGTGATAGCACTTATTGGATCCAGGTTTTTATATACGTGTATACAGTAGAACCTCACCTAACGGACACCTCAATACAGCGGACACCTCAAGATTACGGACAGATCTGTCCAGTCCCGAATTTTCCCAAGCCATTTTCAATATAAATTTAACTCAATATTGCGGACACCTCACTATTCAGGACAACGGACAGTTGATTTCTGGAAAATTGGGTCCCATAACTTCACTATTACGGACAGGAGGAGAAAATTTGAAGCCATTTTCAAAGTTTTCATTCACAAAGTGGTCAGTGGTAGGTGATTAAATGACCAAACAAGGGGTGCTAATTACATGTGCATTGATTGTTTATGATCAATCGTGTACTAATCACTCTTAATTAACACATTAACACACTGAATGACTGAATTCTTTAGTTTGGTGGGACAACGGCTCTGTTTGGACTCTCTTGTCTCAGTCCGTTGTTCGTGATTCTGCATGGAAAACTAGGCTAAAGCTGGGCAGTCAACTTTGGACTCTTTCTTTTCTGAATGAGTGTAGGCTATCTAAGGAAAAAGTGCTTGTTGAAAAATGGCAAATGTGATGGACACAGCCCACTCTCCACTTAGTAATGCATAGCTAACTGTGGTCTTAACAAGCTGCCTGATTCCTGTTTTCAAAGATTGTGCTGTTGAAAATATTTGTGAATTGTAAATTGTTCAAGATATAGTTTTCTAATCAACAATTTACATCAAATGAAATCATGTACCTGATTTGAGTTTACCCTTGCCCTCAAATACGGTAGAATGAGCCCTCAAGGGAATGAATACCATTAACCTACTACAGAGCCACCTGGTGTCCGTTATTGATGGAGTTTCAATATTGCGGACACCTCACTATTATGGACAGCTGAGCTCAGTCCCAAGGGTGTCCGCAATAGCGAGGTTCTACTGTAGTAGCAAAAATAGATTTGATATAAGTACTAAATGCAATAAAAGGAAAAGGTGTACATTCTACTTGTGCCATTGGGTTGAATAGTAACCAGAATTCATGCATCTCAAAATATTTTAGGATTAGTTATTATTGTTAGTTAGCAGCTGTTTGTTTTATATATCACCTGCTAGGTTAGTCTAGAGGTTGATCACTGTTGAGAATGAGTTTGAAGTTTATTTGTGGTGCTACTCTTTCACGCAAAGGATGGAAGCTGTTAAACCATCAGTTGTGTCCATGACTGATGTGTGGTGGTCTGTGGACCTGTCTTCGGACCATGCTGTTGCACAAGGCAGCCATGCGAATGATCTTATGAGTTGCTCGCGCTGCATTCTCATGTCAGAATTGTTTATTTTGGTTCATTTCTCCTTCCTCATTTCTATTTGTATGTTACCCTGAGTAGCGTAGTTGTAATTCCTTATGTTGGTGCGTACATTTAGTTATAACTTACATGCAAGCCTGAAAATAGTGTTTTTATAGACACCTGACAAAATGGCAGACAGAGTTTTGTTTTGTGCCAGATGCTTGGGATTTACAGCCTGACATGTAATGATTATCTATGTACAGGCTTGTAATTGGTGCTGGACATTATGTCAGGCAGCAACTGCATGGTACATGTACCTGACATCCTCATTATACATGTACTCATGTAGCCGATCCTTTGGATTTCTGATGATACACCAACAAGCTGAGAACTAAGATGTCAAACAACCCACCATGATGACATCCAAGACACTCGTTAGATGTGCTTATTGTGCCATAATAATAATATGAATATCGTGAAATCAGTCTTGTTTCCTTTCTTCTCAATTCTGTGGGTTCATTGCCATTCTGTGACGAGGGGAGGGGTGTACTTACAAGTTTTACAGGAAGCATATCTTTATGTTCTCTACTTGATGACCTGGTTGGGCTGGGTCCATTCTATCATCCATGGTTTTCAGCCTACATGTAGCTATGTCGGTGTCATCCGGAACTGCATTCGGTTGTCCTTGCACGATTTCTGCCTTCATGTGACTGATGCCATTATCATCCCATTTGCGAAGTTGCTCCTCTGATCAATTTACTGACGTCCTGATGAGGACGTTGGCCACTTTGAGTGGGCAACTGTGTCTTGGTGATGACCTAATCAAACATCTCGGGTGACATCCAGAATTTGACTCCGCTTGAAGGTGATTTCGTAACTGTGAGTAGGATTCTAAGGCTAAGAATCCATTCACGCGATTTTCGAGCGGTGCGATGTCGCATCCTTTGTCCACGACCAACGCCACGGAAACAAACAATGCTTTCGAGTGTCTGCCGCTCGAAAATCGCGTGAATGGACAGCCAGCCTAAGATTTACTGAATTGCTTTGGTTATGAAGGTTCTACCTTGGATAGCTAAAGAACTCCACCGCCTACAAAGACCAAACAATGCTATTTCATCAGTTATAAAATATTTATTTGAAGCATGATGTTACACATCAAAACAAGATACACCACCTTGCACGAAATACTTACAGAATGTACAAACGAATTGACGTCAAATACCAGATAAATTGGACCCTTTGCCGTCAGGTTGTTGAAGTCCAGATGGAACTGTGAGCACAATACTATGTGAAAATGATGCTAACATAATGTGAAAATGATGCTATCAACAGTACAACATGATAACACTAGCTTTTTAAACACTTCAAGCACTGTTTTGCAAATTGTTGAAAAACGAACTCTTCACCAAAATACTGTTGACAAAGGAATAGTGTGCAAAGAAAATGAAAATATGTACCGGAATAAATCTGAAGCATTACACAATTTTTTTCAAAGGCAGACTACATGTAAACATGGAATCCTACATAAACATGATTTTTGATGATATACAAACAACGAAAGGAATGAAATTAGGAATGTATCCAATTACCAAACGATACCAATAAAGTGAAGCTTAACCCAGATACGACCTACAAGTTAACCTAGGATAATGACATAAAGAAACCACTAAAGCTGGTAGAAATATGATACAATTGTCACAGGTTCTTGCCTGCCTCCTCCAGACATTACAAAGGAAAGCACCTACGAGAAACCAATGAGTCTATTCTTAACTTTGGCTGCAACACAAGGTGTCAGCTGAACCGATGAGATGGTCCCTAACATTGCAATCCCAACAAGGAGACGGTCCCTACTTTGACGAAGCGCCAGTCAATGCAATACTTGTATACAAGTATTTGCAACATCAAAGATGCCTGTGAACGGACGCAAATGTCCCTGCCAAATGTTTTCAGGCGGCCACATTTAAAGCCATTTCCCCCTTCATTATTCGTGATCATTCAGTCATGGAGAGTGCAAGTCATCAGCGTGTTGGTAAATCTTCATACTGCAGTAGACCATAGGACAGGGCGGTGAACTTGAATCCCTTTTATTGAGTGATGACACAAAACGCAGGGAAAAAATGCCAGATGATGTTTGAAAACGTCACTTTGTTGGAAGGTGTTAAGATCTACTGTACTAGATATTATGCAAGAGACTACGGCACACTATCACAAAGAAAAGGACCAACACACAACATCTGACGTCCGCACTGCCTTGACCAATCACAACACTGAACCACACCACTTAAGCGTCACTCATTTTCCCCACATCATCATGACTTTTTCCCAGCTTCCAACTGCTCCTACCATCACTACTTTGCCGGCTATGCTGTCCACTGGAACTACGCGAATGACTTGGTTGAACTTTCAGCAAGTTCTTATGATCGTCATTACCCCGTCCCAGACGGCTAGAGAATGGGTTATTTGAAGTCAATGATGACCGAAATGGTCCAGGATATTCATGTGACATTCCATGGGAATAGTTCCGACGTGTCGGAGATGATAGTGGGTTGGAAATACTCGAAACACCAAGTCCTGTTGAGAAATTGTTGAATTTCCTCCTCCGCCTCTCTGATGCTCGCCGTCGTTTGACACACTCGAATATACAGAACAGGACACAGATGACAACGATGGAGGCAAATAAGGAACCGAGTACAATGCCTGCAACACTCGGCCCTTCAATTACCGGACAGTCTCCCTCGATGAGGTATGTTCTGAAAACAAAGGCGCACGCATATGAATAAAGTAAGAAGATTGCATAACCTGGTAAAATTTTTAAACCAAGTTATTTCTGTTCTGAGAAATGAGCATTACTGGAAATCAAGTGAATTTATCCTTACTTGAAATCATTTAATGTCGACACGAGACCAGCGTAATACTGTCCGTTGGTGAATCTATGGCGGGCATGATGGAATGCTTTTGTAAGACATGCCTTCCTGATGACACTTGCTGCATCTTCACCAGATGAAGTGAAAATCTATAAAGAGATTTCAATGGAGATTCATGTTGGCATGAATGACATCTGAGGCACAATTACTCAATGCTGAGGTCTCAGCCTCAGATAACATCAGATCTATTGTTATATACCCTATACCACAATTTGAAACTCTCGCGCTTTTTAGACAAGCGACAGAACCGGAAGTAGTTAGAGGAGGAGAGCGAGACAGCCATTTTGATAAGCCACGAGGCAGATTTTGTAGCTGTGAGCAAACGAATAAAATCCACCGTCATCTTGAAATGAAGGTGTACGATTTTGTCATTGAAGACCCCCCTTCCTCCAGGATCCTGGATATTCGAACATAACACTATGGTTATTACCTTTTTATCATTGATAGCCAGTACAATGACAACATCATTGCCGCAACTGCCAAAGTTCCATGACTCCTTCCTGAGATAGTTGGCAAACCTCTCAACTTGGACCTGGCTCTCTAGATTAACGTTTGCGACACTGAAATCAAGTCATCATTTTGAGTTCATTCTCAGTGTTCTTTTGACTGGACGAGTAGAACACAACACGCACCAGCAAAATACTCTATGGCCCAACTCTCAACTTATCAACCAGGTTGGAATATATCACCCAACACTTACAACAGAGATCACAACCTGGGTAGAATTTTCTGAGTCTTGGGTGATGTCCCAAGCTGTGTTTGATGCAGTTCTGGTGGCATATTGGCCAATTTTTACAGGGATCTACCAGGAGAGTCCTAGATGCCCCACAAATCCCATGAAAAACGTACCTTTCATCAATGTACACCTCTTGCACTATGGCAATTGCTATGATATAGCCATAACCTTTATCGTCACATGACCCCTCGGTACAGGCACACGGGGTGCTCTGTCGTATATCCCTGATTTTAGCATCTAAAGCATTTGCTGAAATGTATACAACAAGAACAATATCAGAGGCACGTCATGCACATTGCATATGAAGTGATGAAACTATTAGATTTTTCCGTCAGGGCCGAAGCCACAGCATTATTGCCCTGTTAGTACGGAAGAGGCAGAGGCCATCTCAAGCTACTCGTGTTCCTCATTTGTATGGGGGGGGGGGTATTTTTACTTGCCCTTGCAAAGGCACAAGGTGAAGGCACTACGGCTTACTGTCCCATCCCATGCGACGGACTGAAGAACCAGGGATAACTGATCCCATATGGCCCGGGATTCGAACCAGGGACCTGTCGTTTGGTAAGTGGATGTGATAACCACTAGGCTATCAAGGCTCAGGATCAGGGAACACAGAGGCCAACTTTTATTCTTTATGCCTGCTGAAGTCTGCCTTGGTTGAACTCCTCAGTCCGTGCTGAAACGCACCCATAGCCAAGTTGATTAGTCTGTGGGTAAAGCGCATTGCTCAAGGACACCAACACTGGCAGTGTCTGAACTTTGAGCATATTTGTAAATCAACATGGTGACTTACCATCCGCTAGTGATATCACATGATTAGGATCACAGACATACGACTTTTGACCTTGTCTGCCACATCTGTCTGGATCCAATAAAGGATTGGGGTAGTTCTCAGGCTTCCAAATGGTAACAGGTGGCCATGTTGAGTTGGCGAAGGGACTACTGTCGGTGTCGTTGAGGTCATCCGTCATCACTGTCCGGCAGTGACCACGCCAGGAGATCAGGTATAGCACCATGAATACGAACAAGCCATATTGCCAAAGCAACTGGGACATTTTCAGTGTACAGCCATCAGGGCAACAAAATCATCTGAAATGACCAAAGAACATGAGATAAGTAAGAAATGAGTAAAAAAGGCCAATAAAATGTTGTCCAAGTACACTGCTTATCTTAAATGATCTCTCCAAAGTGATCTGCTGGTTTGAAGTTACCCTTTGTCGTCCACCTGAAGGCCTCAAGACTCCATCAAAATTGATGATGTCCGAGTTCACATTCATGTACCGGTAAAAATCTGGCAAGTGTCAAACCTGCTCAGATCGAAACCTATGTCCTGTGTATTATTTATCTGTGATGCCTCGCTCAGGTCTCAGACCAATCTATCACGGGCAGTTTGGACTGCAAGCCAGGCGCACTAAAAAGAAAATCCTCTGCGGGTTAGACCGTGCCATAAAATTGGGGGTGGGGCGAGAAATTTTGCAGCCGAATCATGAACAACATGAAAGTTTCAGAGCATCAATGTTCGTGATGGTTTGCACACACCATTTGATACCGGTACTAGTTTTAAAGCAATAACCAGCGTGAGACAACCAGAGTCAACACATTCGAGTGAAAACGCAACAACATTCAGGGTATGTGGCAGTTGTATATTGCGGATTTCTGCGCATCCTTCAAAGAAAATTATGTTACAAATTGAAAGAAATGAAGGAACGCTCTTCTACAGAGTTTTTTATTAAAATGACCAACGCACAACAGTGTTTTTGACAATGATAATTATATGGACCTGATCAGGAATGACAGACATGTAAAAGGTCCCCGATTACATAAGGTGCAAAATATGGTGATACATTTACAATGATATAGGAATAGTTGGGAGCAATCACAACAAATTGTGTTCTTTTAGTCCTGTCTGAATGATAAAATGTCGACATAACAATGAAACTGGGACAATCTAACTGAGTATAAATGCTTTTTTTCATTTTACTTTTCACAAAACTTAAAAATCTCAGGCCGAAACTACCACATGTAGCCTATTAGCCAACTCGAGAAAGTCTGCCATTTATACAGCAAATATAGGCCTGCTGATTGGCAGCAAGAGCCAGAGACGATCAGCAACCAAACCAGCGGCTTTACTACAATGGCATGACGTCAGGCAATAGTGGTACTCAGGGTACAGCTGACTGCAGGAGCCCGAGAAGCAAGGAATACTTGAGTGGCCTGACCAATACATAAGGAAACACTATGTTAACATTTTGTCAAAATGAGGTTTGTTCACTGGGCTCATCTTGCACAATTTGGACAACATGGACATGAATGAGTATGATGAGTATTAGCATATAATGCCAAGATTATGAAACCGGTATGAGCAGGGATTCTACTGCAGTACCGGTACATGTATATTCAAGGGGATGGAATTTCCATGTGCAGGGCCAAAATATAGAACCACATTTCGGGTATGAAATGTACAGTCAATTGGCAAGCAGAAACGGACTGGTTTTTCTAACTCCATGTTGGAACTATCTCCTTCAGTTTAAGAAGTGGATAAGCAGGTTAAGACACGAGATGAAATAGCTCTAGAGAGAAAGATGATGGATGGTGTGATGATGATCAATACTACAATACTCTCTGTTATACCGAGACAGGACAGCGATGCAAGACATATGGGAGACTGGACATGTTGAAGGTGGGAGTCTAAAGCAAATACTTGCAACACAGAGTACCGGTAATGATGGAACACCAGTAATCCTGAACCTACACATTATGAGAATATGCATTCTTATGCTGAGAAACAATCTGCACAAAACCAGACACCGTAAATGTACAAATACAAAGTATACGTGTTCACCATTTACTGTATAAGGCATGAATCTACATAAGTGAGTCAAATATTCACAAAGAAATCACAACACCTTTTTGTTCATGATTATGCCTAAAATTTGCTACTGCTTGAAAACGACCAAGAAAATATGCTTCTGCTGGATATTCCCACACAACGCCATACTGCCAGCACTCCTAAACTGATATTTTACAACGCAGCTTCCACAACGGATTCTTATTTGCTTTTCCAGATTAGGAGACGACACGAAGTGAGTAAACAATGCCTCAAAAAACATTGTGATAAGGCAAATAGTCAGAAGTGAATGGATCCCACACGCTTTTACTTTCCAAAGCTTGTGTAATTTGTCCCTGTGTACGTGGATGAGTTGGTCGTAGCGTATGGATACGGCTTTGAACGGTCGCCCATGCCTGGGTAGCCAGAACCGCCGCCGAGGGAAGCGGCAACATCTTTGGCGCCTCCATAACCTGATTTGGGAAACGAGAAGCTGCGGTCGGCATCGGATGCTCCACCATAGGGAGGATAATCACTGGAAAGGAAATAAACCATGTTGAGTGTTTGGGCATTCTCTAAGGGAGGAATATGTTGAGGGTAAACATAAAGTGAGGGTAAACATAAAGTGAGGGTGGAGCAGAGCTACAGCGTCACATTTGTGACCTAGGGGCAGCAGGTTTGATTCCCAGTTGAGTAACTGATCAACTGAGGGCTGAACGAACTGCTCCTCGAGTTTCTCTGAAAACTTTCTGGAGCGACTGGTGAAATGATGTAAATGGAAGTGACATTCTAATATTGAATCAAGAACTGAGCAGCAAATGCGCCAATATTATCAGTTCTATAGACAATCTGAATGTAATGCAGGAGGAAGCCAGAGTGCCTGGAGAAAACCTGTGCTGTCAGAGAGAGTCGCCCTCTCTATCACATAAAGACCGGGATCGACCGGGGATCGAACCCAGAACCTCAGAGGTGACAGGCAATGATGTTTCCACTGCACCACTCTGACAGCCCACACAGTGGAGTGAGGCTTCCAACGAAGGTTTAGTTCATTACAGAAGCTGTTATCATCTCTCAACACGGCTGAAGAGACCGACTCACCAGGAATACCAGCCTATTACATATTGGGGTTAGAGATTTGGCTCCCATACCGTTCTCGGTCCCTTCTGCTGCTGTAGTACTCTGGTGGAGGTCTGTCCAAAGGATCTCTAGATGCTCCACTCCTTGGGTAGTACGTTTCATAAAACCACTTGAAGTATACATCTGGTGGCGGCCAGTAATATCTTGGATCACGCTCTCTTTCACCTCGGCGATAGTAATCTGGCGGAGGTGGCAGCGGATAATCTCTGTCCCTGCCATATCCATCTCGATCCGAGTCTCGGTCTCGACTGTATGGACCTGGTCGTCCACCACCTCGACCCCTCGATGGGCCACCACCACCACGACCAGCACCTTTAGTCCGATCACTGAAAGATATATTTTGCTAACGTGAACAGGATTTTGAGAACAGTATTATCAAGAATAATTCAAACTTCTTGATACACTATCTATGTGGTCTTCAACTTGTACATGTACCTTGTTCTGGCCTGAATTTGAAAGCAGAGAAATTCAGATAGCTAATTGTCCTACGCAATATAACCTAGCCAGAACAGTGACTGGACCATGAGTGGCCAAAAATTAACCGCTACCTATTATGACCTCATTCATGATTTTCCCTCGACCAACAAGCCATAGATCTGTTCAATTCTTACCTGGGAGTCTTTCCGTAGTTGCTACCCTCTCGTTTTGGTTTCGACTTGGACAGCTGTAAGGAAATGAGGACATCCGTGATTCAGTCACAATATTTATTGTGCATAAGTCAGAAAGGAACAGCAAGTCTCTGCTTCAACTGACTCTTTGGAACCTAGAGCTAGCTACATACATGTAGTTGCAGCCAGTAGATATCATTCAGTGTCACCTGTAGCACTTACTACCAACTGCACCCAACCTGAGTGATAAGGAGGGTGTTGCTCCTGCGGTTACAGTGGAAATATTCTGCTGTTTTAAAGATAATTCTTACTGTCTTACCTCAACATTCATGGGCTGCCCCTGAAACATCGCCTGGTTCAAGTGGTTGATAGCTGTGTGTGCCTCAGATTCATCCGTCATGTGCTGAAAAGCAGAAAGCACCAGCAATGGAATGAAATGCAGAGAAGTGCCGTAAGTTTGATACATCAGGCTGGTCTTGTGGATTGATTGTGAACACTTCATTTTAAGTTACAACAAAAACTGTTTTGTCAAGGACACCCTCGTCAGTACACCCTCACACAGTACTGACAGTACACACAGTACTGACACTGCAGCGTTCACAAGATTCCTCACATTTGAACATCTCTAGTCATTTCCTTACACAAAAGGCTTAGGGGCATGGAGAATTGACATGAGATTGTCAGGACATGGGCCAGAGTAGTGCCAACTTAAACATTCCAGGGATTGGGCTATGGGATGATTTGGATTCAAATGAGTTCAGGAATACAATCTCTTTGCAAAATTCCTCCCCATTTCCACTGTACTTCTCAAGAGAAAGGACTGAGTGTGGTTTTCCTTTCATGGATTGGTCGCTGTTGCCAGTGCCCTACCAATAGGTACCTAGAGGTGCCAGTAAGCCTCTGTATTATGGAGGAAATAAAGCCTTAGACCACCCCATCCATGCAAATGAAATACACACGAATACTCACCACAAAGCCATACTTGTGAAAAACAACACATTCGCCAACGTTTCCATATTCTGCAAACATGCTCCTAAGTTCATTTTCGTCGGCTTCCTCAATGAGATTTCCTACAAAGATCTTGACTGGCATTTTGAATTTGCGGTATTGCGCCTACGCTTTGTTCTGGAAGTAAACGAGGAGAGCATATCTCGGATGAGGCGAAGTCGCAACGAACACGAGGATTAACGAGGCGGAAATGGCATGGAATGTCCAAGTCAGCAACCGTTAGTAGACCAATGCAATCAGAGGCGCAAATATGGTAACCCTTGAACTCGCTTATTTTTTTGGCACACCACGTCACTTCACTGCGATTGTGACAGTTCGCTCACACAGAGGTTCTGATAGAAATCGCGAAATCATCACCCAACGTTTTGCGTATTGATACGATACAGTTCTTGTACGATTCTATTCACTTTTATAACAAGTGCATAGATCAAGAGGTGTGCACTGATCCACTTGCTCTTGTTGTGACTTGATGCAAATAAATTAGGGGTTCTCATAGTTCAAGAATGGGCTTCACAAAAGACAAGTAATAGCGAGGCCATTTTGATGTTTTAAAGGCGACGGAAAATAGCGAGATCATGGTAACATCATTCACTCCTCTTATGAATATTTTACATAAACGAACGCTTTAGCTCCTCAACATTGAGAAAATACATGTATATTCACCGACAGCCAATTTGTTACTGGTCTGAACAGTGTCCGAATTCAACCAGACACAATCAGCACTCCTTTCTTACACAGAACATTTCGGTTACCGGGGTATATATTCCAGCAGTTTGACTTGAGAAGAAACCAGGCATTTTTGCAGCCTGAACTTGGATGGCTTCATTGGCCATGCGTTCATCTAATCAAACAGCTTCTTTTTGCCAAGTGACCACACACTGTAGACATCCCCATCACACAGAGTGAGCCAGACTAGAATCCTTGTGACAAGACTCTGATAGGCCCTATCTCTTCGAGGCTTAGAGTCAAGCGATTAGGAGGAAACTTCTCCATACACTAAGACCCAGTCACAAAGCTGTTGAGAACCCAAGCGTTTCATCACAATAAATTGCAATTTTGTCACCAACAACAATACAGATTACGATGCAAAAAATCTTTTTTATCTATCATAACGCAACATCATCATAAGTTTTCACGCGACAATGAAACCCGACAGATGACGACGATCGGTTGGACGGACGGAGATTATCGATGTGACGTCCCTGAAAAAGAATTTCACACGGCGGCGATGATTAATTCAAGACCTAAATTTGTGTGTGGTGAATGGCACAGAAATGTTTTTTGTTCATTGACACATCAGCCTCCACACATGCGCTCTTCAATGGAGTTCTCTCCTGAAATATCGCAGAAATAGAAAAGACGGAATAAAACTCGATATGCTCTCCTAACAAGCGGAATGTCAAGACTTTGCTTTGGCAATGCATCTCATGTCGGCAAGCATCGGATGCTGATGGCGGCGGAGTTGCGGCAGTCTCTTGGAATTTACATCTGAGAACCTAGAGATCAGAAAGAGTGTCACGCATCGGTCAGTAACACACGCAAATACATTAGAAATCGCAAACTTTCATTCATCCGAAACTATGACGGCAGTGATTATCGATATTTACCCTGAAAAGGAATTTCACATGGTGACAAAGAACTATTCAAAAGATTGCAATAATACGTGTGGCGAGTTGGCGCAGAAGCGTTTTCGTTCATTAGTGTCGGCCGGCACACGTACACTCTTCAACGGAATTCTCTCCTGAAATATCGCAGAAATAGAAAAGACGGAATCAAACTCGATATGCTCTCCGCAGGCGAAACAGCCAAATGTCAAGACCTTTGTTTGACAACGCATCTCATTTCAGACAAGCATCGGACACTGCTGAAGGCGGCGGAGTTGCGGCAGTCTCTTGGAATTTACGAACCTAGAGATCAGAAAGTCAGAGAGGATCACGCATCGGTCAATAAAGTAACACACGCAAATATACAATCTCACAACTTTCGCATCTGTCCACTGTTCGAAACTTCTGATGTCAGTGGTTTGCGGCTGTAGCTTGGAACCTAGAAAAAGGGCTATTTCAATTTAGAAATTATTCAAAATGGGTCTTTTTTGGTAAAAACTTAAAATCTAGCAACCAGCTGAAAACCCCACTTCACATCGTATCGTTGCTAGACTCAAAACAATCTGAAGAGGTCGCTACCATTGTTCCTTGGCTAAGACCTCTGAAAAGGGCTGGAACCCAGCACAAGATTCTTGTGCTCATCGATTTTACAAATTATTTGATAAAATAATCATACCGAAAATTAGAATTTGTTCCAGTATTTGTAAAATTACTACTATTTTAACATTCCGTTGGGTATTCGATGTTTTATTGTGGAAAAAAGATCGAACTGTTTCGAATCCCTATGCAATTCGCTGTGCAACGGTCAGAAATTCATCCGCCACCAATAATGCATTTTGCACTGTGGAAAAGTAGTACCGGTCTAGCCCTTTCCAGAGTTTAATGTGGCATTGAACTCTGGGTACGAGATTGGACTCAAAAGTGATGAATAAACAAAAGCAAGATGGAAATATCTAACAACACATCACTCACAGCACCAGGAGGAAGGGGGATTCAAGTTTTAGCCAAAACTCTGCAGGCAGGTAAGGACTTGGTGCATGGCGGCCCCGAGTAATCAGTGCCCTGGTGATCTAACACACGCACGCAATGCATCAGTTATGCACCGACGTACATCGCATACACGCCGTACACGGTGTGTGTGTGTGAATGATTTTTCGACATGCGAAATAATGTGGGGTTTCCTGAAGTGAATTTATTTGCAGTTGTAGTCATCTTCGTAAGGATCGAATGAAATCGATGTGGTTCTTCAATATCCATTGTACATAGACAACATTTTATTGCTGGATTTCAATGCTTAATTGGTGAGGAATTACCTTTGATAAAGGGATAAAATAACAAAGACGCCGCAGCTAAAAATCGGGACCGATAGTTACTGTGAAGGCCGATGGTGGCGCTCATCGGCGTCGGCCAGGGATTCCATTGAGGCTTTACACGCATTTTGATTGGTTACTGCTGAGAAATTATCCAATCACACTCAGGATAACAAACTGCTCACGGTGAGTAATACAGCATGGCACTTCGTCGTCACCGGGGGAAACGTGGACAGAACAATAAGCGCAATAAAAAGCGAATAAATCTTTCGTCCTTGTCAAAAAAGCAAAAACAACATTTAAAAACTTATGGAGAAGCTCACCCAGCAGATTCAAGGTTAGAGAAAGGGGCTACGCTTCAAAATATTACTGTAAAGTCCGGCCATGACCGGCGATCGGTTAATCAGGTTGTCTCCCGTCGACGACAGATGGCGCTGCGAGGTGCAAGAAACTTGCTGATCACTCTGCATGCTCTGACATAATCTTTGCTCCTGAGATTATGAGGTGGGTTTGTTGGCCGACCACATCATGACATGACATGCAACTTAGGCTATGGCTGCTCCGACCAAGGACAGTCACAATAATCAATATGGATGGCAATCAATTCGTGACGCATCATAGGCTATGCCCTGTGTTCGTCGTCTGACGTCGACGTCTGTCTGTTTTTTGCAAGTGTTCCATCCTTTTGTTGTGCACGTCTGTCTGTGTTGTTAATGCTAAACTTCTAACATTCTTTTTTTAGTGAGAAGAGAGATGTTAAGTTAAAGAAGATTGAAGATCAAGAAGATTTGATTGTTGAAGTAAGTATTGTTGGTCTAAACAGCACAGCATCATATAGGGATGTCCTTCCTCTTCTTGTGTTTGACGACACGACTTTTACTGAGACATAATATCAACTCTTAATTTCAGTCAGAGAATGAGACATCCGAGGATGAGGAAGCACCATCTGCTTACCAGCAACTGATGACATCGATAAAAGATAAAAAATGTGCAGATTTTGAAGATTCTGATGGTAGGTTCAAATGTAGAGTCTGATATTTTCATTATGATCATTGATATTGTGAGTCTCTATGAAACCTTGCAAGAATACAGGTGTGCAAATTAGTGTGTCTCTGTGGAGGCCTAGGCCTAGGTCATAGTTTTTCAGTATCAATATGTTTCCTTTCCTGTTGCTTCAGATAGTAATCTTGAGGATGATGAGACTGGGAGTGGAGATGAAGATTTGGATAATGAGGATATTTTAGAAAAGGATGCAGAGTCTGAAGATTCTGGGGATGAGGATGACAACATTGAAGATGATGATGAGAGTAGTGATGATGAGCCAGTGAGGAAGAAACAGAAGATAGACAGTAGCGATAATGGGAAGATGACAGCAGGGAAGACAGAAGATGCTGAGGATGAAAGGAGTGGAGGCAGTGATGAAGAAAATCTCCTGCTGATCGAGGAAGACGAGACAGATCTATCTACTGGTATGTAAGAAGTGACAAATGCTGTCCTTAATTGAAAGTTGTTCTCATTAAATGGTAAAATGAAAAGAAACTTTATACATACTTCTTACCTTATACTTTATATTTTGTACTTTATTTCTGCTGTAACACACTAGTAATGAAGATACCTGTGATTGCAGATCCATTTCATTTACATTTTGAGAAGGAAATCCCAGAAAGCTTTGCCGATCGACTGGCTGATGCGTCGAAACCTTGGCAGAAGGAGGAGAAGAAGGTGAGCTTGGGAAAGGTCAAGGTTAGCTTCAAAAACAGGCTGGCAACTTCATGTTGGCCGACAGATATCCTATTCCTGGTCAATAATTTGTTGCGAGAGGTTGATGTAGTGTCTTTTTCAGCTCAACCTTTACACATTTCACAATGAAGTAAGAAAATCCTCAATTGTTGAAGCATGTTTCATGTTGCATTCTGTCTTGTTGTTGCAGTTTTCAAATGGTGGGAAATATATTCACATATACGCTGATGAAAAGCATTTGACAGATTTGAAAGAAAAGGAGAAGGATCTGTGTAACCTGCATGTGAGTAAAAGTCATTTAATCAAGCCTGTAAGAGGACTTCAGTCATAACTTAGTCTGTCCTAGCTACACTGTGGCAGAGGTTGACTGTCTCTCACTTCAAGATTCGAAGTTTTGTCAAGTTCATGAAGATTTGTTTATCAACTGGTCGTCACTTTAATTTCAGGTGAAGCAGAAACTCGCTGATCAATTCAAAGAGACAAACAGGTCTTGTGTTGCTGTACCACTGAAAGAAACTGGTAACTGTCTTCAAAATTAGATTACTACAAAATGCGTATCATGTACATCATTCATTTTGTATAATGCAACCTGACTTATCAGGGTAACTTTTAGCATTATCTGCTTAACCAAAAATTCATAAGCGAGCGAGAATTTTTCGTTTAACTTTACTAAACTTCACTAAAAGTGCCCTATGACATGTACCGGGAACCGGTAATGTGTGCCCAATCCGATGACTTATCGTTTCTGCTTCCCAGATTGTTTGTCACCCCTGCAACAGGACCTCTTCCCGGTTCTAAACAGTTACCAAGACTTATACTACCCAGAACAGACGCACAAGAATGTGGAGGAGATCAGACTGATCTACTGTCTGCATGCTCTCAATCATGTCCTGAAAACCCGCAGCCGTGTTCTGATGCACAATGCCAAAATAAAGTCCAAAAAAGATGATATACCTGAGTAAGCAGATTTTTATTCTGAGGGCATAGTGGGCAATGGTTAATCAATACGCAGTGGGCTATTACATATAACATATCTTCATGCTGCCTTTGTGTCAGTGGTGAAAATTGCATTAAAAGGTTTTATTACATGCAGCCTGTCTGATAATCATGTTGTTCTTCCAGTGACTATCGGGATCAAGGGTTAACCAGACCTAAAGTGCTCATTGTGGTGCCTTTCCGTGATTCTGTCCTCAAGATCGTCGATCTGTTTTCCTCTCTGCTGATGAAAGGAAAGGAGGTATAGTACACTGTTGGGGCTGGCAGCATGATTGGCTGCTTAGTACACTGATGCCTGATTGTTTGCCCAATCACACGCTTGGCTGTGTGGTAGTCATCAAATAGTCCACATCTGACAAGTCCAGAGCTGTATAACGACTGTGGCCCAAAGCAGAGAAAATTGTCAATGTACCGAATGAAATGTTGACAAGTGCAGTTCATGAATGTTTTTCGATTGCAGGTTTTTGTTAGCAATAGAAAAAGATTTGACAACGCCTTCAGTGAGCAGGATGCTGATGGCCGAAAGGCAGGGAAGAAGCCTGATGATTACGAGGCCATCTTCACCGGGAATATAGACGATCATTTCCGTATTGGCATTGGTGTCGCAAAGAAAACTCTCAAGTTATTTACAGAGTTCTATTCATCTGATATCGTCATTGCATCTCCATTGGGTTTGCGGACAATCATTGGTGTTGAAGGGTAAGTCGACGAGGGTAAATTCATTGAGAATCTGCTCCGAATCTGTTTGTTCTCAATCAGAGGTTCTCATTTATCCTTTGTGTAAGTTGACACTTTTTTGTCGTATTTCACGTTGGAGTTGACTAAAATGATTTGGACGGTCCTACTACAGTTAATCCCCATGTATTGTTTCTTTCAGGGAGGAGAAAAGAGATTTTGATTTCCTGTCTTCCATAGAGTTGCTCATCTTCGATCAGACAGATATCTTCCTCATGCAGAACTGGGATCACATTATAGTAAGGCAAATTCACAACCGTGCATATCTTTACATCAGTTGTCCATCAGCATGCATCAGACCTGTACCGGGTAGCCATCTGGTGAAAACTTGGACTTTGCTTTGATGGCATGTGTTCCTTCATAAGACCTCCCATTGCTGACATCCTCAAGCTATCATAAGACTTCATTACTTGCTATGAATACTTGCTGTGTATACATCTCACACCGTTGGTTTGTTTCAGCAACTGATGTCTCATATGCACTTACAACCCAAAGAAAGTCACGGTGCTGATTTCTCACGGATACGGATGTGGACACTGAATGGCTGGTCCAAGTATTACCGCCAGACGCTCATCTTTAGTAGCCTTGTCACCCCAGAAATCAATGCTTTATTCAACAAGCATTTACACAGTATCCTTTCAGAATAATCTCAACGTGTTCTATTACAATAGAAGGTCTCTAGAACCACTTGTTCTGTCGAAGATCGTGAGTCGAAGGTTGCTGCTCAGAATTCTTTGGTTTTAATTCCTTCACTTTTGTACAGATTATGCAGGAAAGGTGATGGTTATGAAACCAGCAACGCCAGGAACTATCTGTCAGATTGTGACGCTGTTACCACAGGTACATACAAGTTAAATGCCAGCCTTGTAATGTGAGCTTGCAGAGTCTTACTCCACATGACTCGGAGACAAAATGAACCAGTGGATATTCAGCTGTGAGATTGAACACTTTCATGAGCCATTCCATTTCCGTATTGCAGGTATTCCAGCGTTTTCAAGCTGAGAGTTACACTGAAGTGGCTGAAGCTCGATTCCAGTATTTTATCAAGAAGGTGCTCCCCCAGTACAAAGATGCTGTCATGTCCCAGACCATGGTCTTCGTCCCCTCCTACTTTGATTATGTGAGGTTGAGGAACTACTTCAAGAAGGAGGAGTTGGACGCTGCATTTATGTGCGAGTAAGTTGGTGAAGTTCGTCGTGAGGAGACATATGCATCAGTCAATCGATCAGGTGGCTCACATAGTCCAGGTCATTTGATCCCATAAAAGTTTCTTTCAAAACTATTCAGGCAAAGAAATGTTGAGTATGTATTGAGAGTTATGTTTTGCATACAGGTACACCAAAGATAAAGGCATATCACGTGCAAGAAATCACTTCTTTCATGGAAAAGTCCACTTCCTTCTCTACACTGAACGGCTGCATTTCTATCACCGGTGAGTTACCATATCTCGAGGCTGTGTTGCCCAGTTCAGCCTCACTGCTGTATAATTCAACTGTACACATGCTCTGCTCTGAGGTCTTGCACATTCCTGGATCACTGACTGACTGAGTCCTTTCATCTGGATTCAGCACTGTGGAGGACAAACTGCTTTAAGCAGGGTTCATTGGTGCACGGATCGGGTCCGTTTTCAGTTCGTTTGCCCCTAGTTTTCCGGATAACACGAAAGTCAATTTGAGCGATTTTTTTTCCGGACCTGAACCGGACGAAATCCATGTGCTGTCGTTACTGTGGAGGATTCATGGACACTGGGTATACGAATCTTTTCAGGTATAAAGTCCGAGGAATCCAGCATATCCTTTTCTACGAACTGCCAGCCTACCCTCTCTTCTACAGTGAAATCTGCAACATGCTGATAGACTCGAAGAAAGATGAACACCAAGAGAATAAGACATGCACTGTGATATACTCGCGTTACGATGCACAGAGGTTATCGGCTGTCGTTGGGACGGAGAGGGCCTCCTACATGGTCAATGCTGAAAAGGCTGTTCATATGTTTGTGACCGGAGATTCATGATAACTTTGTATCCAAGCTGGACTGTGATGGGGAAGAATTTACTAAGTTACTGTGATTGTTCATCTGATAACCATTAGACTCATTTGCCTTTCTGGTTGTTTCACTTGGAACTGGAGATGTTCAGTTTCAAGCTGTGGGGCTGCTGTCATATGACGTTGGATTGGTCCAGTGTGACAGTAGATGAAGGCACAATCTGCTATGGTGTGTTAGTCACATTATCTTTACTGGCATTAACTGTCCTGTAAAAATGGGATACAAATGTGAACTCTTGATTGATATTCTACTTACACCTGAACTTCTGGGGCGGTATGCATAAAGGTGTAAGCTTATTCCAGGTATAACGTAACATTATAATGTTAAGTTATACCTGGAATAAGCCAATTCCAACTTTATGCGTACGGCCCCTAATGTGTATGCCAAGATTGGCATTTTCATAAAGAAAAATTTGGTCATTTTTTCATTGAAAACTAGGTGATCGAAAGACTTTTTCGTGCGAGTTACTGACTGTGGGCTGATTATTTGCAGTCTAGCCGTCATCATTTACTAATATCTCACTTTACATCTACCGTATGTATGGAAAATTTCACTGCTACATGTATGGCGATGGTGCTTCTGTAATGTCTTATCTACAGTGATTAGATGTAGCTTGTTTGTCATTTACTTTAGTCCATATATGTACTGTAGGCCTATGTGTATTGGATTGTTGCTGTGAGTGTTGGTATGAGGTCATTGAATTGTGTTAGGAAATCTAGATCCAAGTACCGGTAGTACTACTAACTTACTTTCACATAATCAGTAAATATCACAACCTTGGAAGACAAGAGCTGAATTCAAGTTTCCTCTGCAGTTTACGGTACAAATAATGGGCCCCCTCCTCACACAAGTGTTATTTGTATTAGGCCTAGGCGGCATTCATTTATGTGCATTGGATGTATTTTTACTATGTGTTCATTCGACTAAATGCTTCTAGATTTTATTCAGTCATGTTTAGTTGTTCATGATTCCTACTGGTAATGCGGATCTGGGCCAACACTGAGCCATACGGTAGGTGAGCAAGGGCATGGTTCCCAGTTCAAGCACAGGCCACTGAAACCAAGTCAGAGGGTGGGTTGTGAGTGGTTGGGTTACTGAAAACACCCCCCCCCC
>NMRB01000215.1:56624-99624 GCA_002633025.1 Notospermus geniculatus
ATTGATCTGGTGAATGCCATTCAGTAGTTTCTGGTTTTCGACTGTCCTCGGCAGTCCACTTCATTGAGGAAGGCAAAGGCACGGCCTGAAGAGAATTGGTCTGGTTCCGCTTTACCATGAAACAAAAAATATCCTAGCGGTAAGATTTGGAACCAATCGAAGCGGATTGTTAATTGAACGCCGAGAAAAGCATGAATAATCATTCTTTACCATCGATTTTGTGACAAAATCATGAATCAAGTAACGCGCGATTAAATAAAGGTAGCCACCATTCAGAAAGTGATGGAAAACGGGTGGTTGGTACTACATGCAGCAACCTGCGCGCGTCCCAAAAAGTCACCGTTCCGTGCTCGCCCCGTCCGTCGTCGTCTGGTCGTGCGTGCGTGCGCGTCGCGCTTCCACTTTTGCCATGCTTGCATGCAGTGCACAGCCTGAGTGCATCTGTGCATTGCACTACATGGCTGGGCTCCAAGCCAACTTGTGTCATTACAGTTGTGCATGCGCCGGTTACGAATGCCGCATGTATTTGTCATGACACATATTTTACAGTACTAACTAGGCCTACGGTAGGCGTAGGCACATGTGACATGATGTCAGGATTCGTGAGATACCGGTATGAAATGCAGTTGCAGATGCAGGCCCTGTCACTTGTCAGTGTCTGACTGTCAGCATGGTCAGTCATTCAGTGTCATATATAGTAGTAATGTTTGTGAAACTGTTAGGCCTACTGTTGCCTCACGGGGAGTCCCGACTGACAAACGCTAGGCCTACACCTGCCTACGGTACTAATTGACAGCAGAAGGATTTCTTTCATTTTCAGGTCATTCTGCAAAGAACACATCATCGTCGGAGAATCATGGTGACATGTCTAATTGAACTACACATTTGGTCCTTGAAAAATAATGTAACTACAACTGAGCATGATGTTGGTTGCTATAGCTACCATGAGAAGACAGAATCAAGTAAGTTTTGCACTGATATTTACCTACCGGGGTATAAGAAATGAGTAGAAGACAAGCGAACTAATACTTACTGAAGCATATTCTTGTGAAAGATCAGTCCTTTTATGTATGGAAAGGATGAGCTGTTGCTTCGTGATAGGCCTAGATCTTTCTTTTTCTCTGGTGTCATGCACGAAACAACTTAATAACAATGTGTTTCAGATCCATATGGTGATCAGGTGTACTTGGAGGAAAGGCAACAACTTGTGGAAGGCCGTGACCTGACATGGACGCCAAAAAACAAACGACCTGATAAACTTCGAGATAATCTCAAGGATGTTGAGGTAGGATTGATAATTCCATGGACCGTGAATGTTTACCCGGTGACCATCCCAAGGAAGCTCTCTTTGTCTCTTACAGCCATACACTCTGCTAAACCCATGTCTGATTCGTCCATTTCAGGATTTGTTATCCGTCCATAAGTGCATCCATTGTAGATGGAGAACCAGACGGCTTTTACAGGTAATTTAAGAAGTCTTTGTCAGTCCAAGATTGCCTCTATCAAAATAGTTGCTGGTCCTATTGAACCGGTGCAATACAGGTTGAGGATGGCACCATGTAGTATGGTAGCTAACAGGTCCTCTACTGACTGGTGGATGGTACCGACCTGGCACTGGCATGATAAAACTATAGTGAAGCCAGCAGCAATCTTCATGTCATGGCACTTCTAAAACTGAAGATGGTGACGTCTCATCTAATCTGCTGACTCTACTGGCAATCATCAGATTCAGAGTAATAATGTTTCTGTTCCAATTTTATCAGTGATTGCTTCCCTTTTCAGATCTTGCTCAGCAATGGTGTTGTTGTGTCATTCATTTTGAGTGCCTATTCTGGCGATGTGGAAAAGATATTCATCGACAAAACTTTAGTTGGAAAGTTGACATCTGATGTTGTCACTGATGGTGAGTAGTCCATGCTGGTCTTTGAACATTTTTTACTTTTCGTAGACCCACACAATTCTGAAGAACGTCTGTTTCAATCTGTTTCAGCTGTCTTTACTGACACATTTGCAGTATTATCCTACAGCGACAAGGCAAAACTGGACTATGTCAATTTCGCCAAGCCACTGCCCATCGGAGATGCCATCAAAAAATTTGACAAACTCACAGCATTTGATCCAAAGATTACACAGTTAGATTTACCGGGACCACAGACCAGTAGACGACTCGACCGCCATCTGTCCTGTAATGCAAGTCAGGACCTGCTGGTGTCTTGGTGGGCGATCTCAAGCGAAGAGGCATGGCCCTGGTCACCTATGACTAGTGATCGAGAGAGGGCAAATCTGGTGGTGATTGGAGTAAATGGGTGAGTCTTCTCTGCACTTGATACTTGAGGAGTGCTAACTGCTGTGATAGGCAAAAACACTCAGTCTGAAGTGCCCCAGGGCTGGGTTGCACAAAACTCATGTTAGCGCTAACTTGGTGTTAGCGCTAACTTTATGTTAAATGACGTAAAAATCCATTGTCTTTTTACATCATCTAACATAAAGTTAGGGCTAACACCAAGTTAGCGCTATCGTGAGTTTTGTGCAACCGGGCCCTGGAGAATAATTCTGCTCGAAAAAATGATAAAATAGGAGTAAACGCACAATAAGATGAAGTTCTTTCTCTTTCTAGTCTCAAATTGGATGTGCTGAGTTATATAAGGACAGAAGGCGACCCTATCAATATCACATTCAGGTAAGTGTACAGTTTACAAGATTTATAAGGTGATGACGCATTCCTGTATGCATGTTTCTTCTTCAGTATTGCCTGTGGGGCATGAAATTGGTTTTACGAACACCTAACAAAGCCATTTGGTGACTAAATTTGTCACGTGTAATGTTCCAATGACACTAAAAGTGATTCCTCAATTTTAATTCAGTCGTCTCAACTCGCACCAGATCTTCTCCCTAGAACAAGCTCTAGCATCTACGGGTGAGAGACGGGTAGATGTCTGCACATATGACGCTTCAAAAAATAAAGTAAGTCGGAGATTTAAAGGGAATATTCCTGTTAATGCATCATCAAATGGCAGAAATTAAGCAATGAATCACTGCTTCTGATTGTAATTTCATCAGGACCCAATGGAGCCTCTTTGCTGTTTTGACTGCATCGTATTTGACACACATGCACAGGCACAGCTGGATAACATGCACAAGGCATACAGAATGTGGGAGATTTATAGAAATCTAAATCGTTTCATCCCTTTCAGCTCATGAAGGCTCCTCCAACACCCATTCTGTTGAAAAGTAAGTATGCTGCTGTTTCCATTTCACTGATGACTTCAGTGGCAGTGTTGTACTGTATTCCATTTTACCGTACTGATAATTTCTACCCTGACAGTTCAATTGTAGTTCTCACTGTATGGCGGTAATGATAGTTTTAAGTTGTGTGGCAGGAATGATAGTTAATCTGAGACTTAGTCAGGTAGGAGCAATGGTAGTTCTTCAACTTAGTTCTGTGGCAGGAATGATAGTTCTCAGAGTTATTTCTGTGGCCGGAGTGATAGTTCTTAGAGTTAGTTGTGGGGCTGGAATGATAGTTCTTAGTCTTAGTCGTGTGGCAGGAATAATAGTTCTTAGACTTAGTCAGGTGGCAGGAGAATAGTTATGGGGCAGATACATGTACGGGCTGTGTATGTGAACTGATTTCCATGTCGTCATATACTTCAGATGCAGTTCTGTGCCATGGACGTAATCCTGCTGAAGATAAACTCATTATAGGCTGTGATGATGGATCCCTGGTAAGGATTTATAACTTGCTATCATTCCCTCAGCTTGTGTTATCTGGTGCTTCTAGACTTTGGTCATGGTGCACCAAAAATGAAGCACTTACTTTCAGCAAAGTATTTGATGGCGTGGAGAAGACTGTGAGCCAAGTAGCGGACATAGAACTCAAAGGGATGAGGTAGCACATGGTTCAAGCTCACAGACATGGCTCGGAGATAGATTTACATAAATGTGCTACCATCTTTTACAACCATTTCAGGTTTTGTATGATGACAACAAGAGATCCACAGCTGTTGCACAGACATCATTGGTGAGTACCGGTACATGGAAATAAATCCTTCATAATATGGCTTGAGAGGTAAGAGTATCTTAGAAAGGGTGATATCAATATGTGCAGTGAACAAGAGGCTTGTCACTTTGTCTCTCCAGCAATTGACTTGGTTGAGATTGGTCCTTACTTATGGTTATGAGTGGTAGTATTACTTATGCAGTGCAGGATTACTTAGAAAGAAGGTTTATGTTTGATATCTGATGATACTTTCAGACTCCTCATATTATATCCTGGCATCCTGATGGTACCATTGTGATGGTTGCTAGTTCTAAAGGTGATATTCAGGTGAGATTGCCAACTCTTCTGATGATGACTGTGGGAAAAACGAGGTCTAAAAGGCATTTTCTTTACACACTTCACTCTATATGGCATGCGTTGGTGTGCCCTTTGGTATTGCATGTTTGTTAATTCATTGATTCGAGAGTCCAGTCCAACTCAATTCAGTTACATAACCGGGTATTGTGATGATCTAAAATTCAGCTGAAAATACTCCTCTTTGAGTACCTTTAATTTGAGATGCTGTTGTATGCAAATTTCCATGATTAATTTGCAGATATTTGACATGGCATTAGGATCACTGAACATACAGGTAGCCTCCGAGAACGTCAGCCCACTTCGCGTTCTTCGTCTTCATCAGTATTTCCGTTCACCGCCGATCCTGAGCAAGATGGACTGGTGTACCTGTGAAGTTATACCGTCGGATTTCATCACGGACAGCATTGACTCCCAGCTGTTATGCTTCGACAGGTGAGTTTACCTCAAAACTGTGATAGATAACTCCTTTACTAATCACCAAGACTACCATGCCGTTTTCGCCATTTCAGGGGACCGTTGGCGATGATGCAGCTTGCTTTAGGAATCCAAAACCATAACAGACTGTCTCCAGTACAGCTGGTCAATCAGTACATCAAACATCAACAGCTGAATGAGGTAAGTAGGAGTCGGAGTGAGTGGAGTCTGTCGGAGTAGGTTAACCATGTAGTAGAGGCACTTTTCCCATGTGATCACACGTCACTGTCTGACATCATTCAACAACGGTCACTGACGGCAAAGCGACATTGCTCATCAAAAAGTGGTTATGTATGAGGAGAGCCACACTCAATCATATGGATTGTGTCTGAAAGTGAACTCTTCATGTGTATGGTCCTTGTTAGTTCACTTCTCCTGATTACTGGCCGTTACTTTCAGGCGGTGAACCTGTTAAACAGCATGAACTGGAGTATTGACAGCCAGATGTGTTTCCTCTGTTTATCATCCATCATGACTCATCTTCTGAGGATGCCATTGACGAGCGATCAAGAGGGTAAGAAATTGGGCTAATTTTTGGGGTCGGGTTCCATATAATTATGGTAGTGGACCAGGACTGTCAGGTGAGATGAGTATCTTATGACAGTGGGGCACATAATAATCTTCTTGAGGACTTTTGAATGAATTGTGTAAAGGGGTCAGGACTTTCTCCCATTTTCCATCTTACTCTGAGGTGACAGAAGTTACCTCTCTGATTGGGTACTCCAGTCATGACATAACAAATCGCATTGTGATCATTTCAGTTCAACTTGAGACAACACTTGGGACATTCTACGGCCGACAGCTGCCAGAGGTCGTGGTGCTAGAACACCGAGATCACATTGGCCGACTCGCCAGACGTTTCTTTCATCATCTCTTAAGATATTCAAGATTTGACAAAGCGTTTCTATTGGCTATCGACATCGGGTCACATGATCTTTTCATGGATATTCATCACATGGCCAAGGATAAGGGAGAGATTGCGCTGGCTCAAGTCGCCAAGAAAAAAGCCGAGGAGATCGAAGCTGAGATGCCGCTTACAGGTGAGTCAAAAGTGAGGGGATATTTTGTGGAAAAGAGTGGAATATCATCATAAATGTGTACTCTTTATCTCCAGATACAACTGAATCCATCACGAGTTATGATGACGAGTTTTCTCCCGATGCATCTCAGTCGATTGATGATGAGTCTGTGGACGAATACTTTGAGACGGACCTCGATAAACCTTACAACCCACCGCCGACTGCCAGTGCCAAGGTATGACATGGTCGTTCCATCTTTGTTTTAATGATTTTCTGCATCCTTGAGTAAATGGATGACTTAATAGTGCTAAAGTCATGAATGATATTATACTGACTTGCCTGTCCTTTCCATGCTCCTTCTAGGTCACGCCACAAAGCCAACCACAGATCTCATCTGCTCAAGCTGCTTCTCAGTTATCAGAAAGGTGAGAAGGCTCTTATACCTAAACAGTTGAGGAGTGCCTTAACCACTTTGCTACTGAAATTTGCGTCACTACGGCATCCTCCCATACCAGGGGTTTTTACCTCACTTTCCTCTTCATTGTGTTTATGTGAGTGGAGGAGTGCAATAAAAACCCCTGCTGTGGGAGGATATATCATGGACAACCATGACAACTGTTCGACCAAAAAATGCTATTCCTGATTGAGATTGAGCAATAACCACTTTAGGACAATACTTTGATCCATGTCCTCTGTAAAAAGTTGTCCACTATAAAGTAAGGTTTTACAAAATGTCTTTTTCAGACCTTACCCGTATAGCAGTGAGCTTGATGCTGACCTTGCTACAGAACTTTATGATGATTACACACGAGTGTTACTCGGTGAGGAATCACGACCAAGACAGTCAGGTGAGAAGAAGACATTTCATGCCATAAAACACCATCATGACTGATGATCTATGACACACTTTTAGGGTCCTTACTGTAGTATTGCACCAGTTGTGACCCGTGACAGCAAAATGATCAGAATGTGCACAGAGGAAGACCCAAGGTGACACCACGTGTGTTGATTTCATGATTGTCTGCCCGTTGTGAAATTTGACTTTATCCATTTCTGTAATTGTCTGGTGTAATCTTGGGTCTTCTTTCCGGTGCATTCCAACTCATTTTGCTGTCACAGGGCGCATTTTGGTCTAGGAGCATACTTGAATCATTGCAGCAACCAAGTTGAGGCAAGATTGCATGAGCAGCAGCACTGAGGACTTTTGTCTTGGATGTTTGTCATTCAGTTTTCTGTTGACATTCCAGGGCAAAGACAAGGACAAAACGAGGCAGCAGATGAGTCGTCAAGTGCTGTTAAAGTCATCCACTTTGGTTTGGTCTGATGTAAATATCACACAAGCAGAAATCTACAGTCTGAAGTGCAGGACCAACAGGGATTGCTCCAACATGACAAGGGCCGCTGTGAACATGTGCTGTGCAGAAGAATAGAGTAGTGCTGATATCTCCGAAGAATCTCTGCAACAAATTTTTGATATTACAGGAATTCTAGATTTAGAAATTTCCATGGGGTTTTATCCGATGCCGTCCATCGATTTACTTTACATGTATGATATTGAGAAATCTTGATCAAATGTAGCTTCAAAGTAAATTATGATCTGTCAGTTATGAGACCTGAGTTGTTGTCTGTGGAGTCAAAGACATCTGCCGTCCCTCTGCCAGAACGCTGCTCACTTCTTGCTCTGTCAGTCTGTATTGCCCATCTACTGGCTAGCAACTTGAGACCAGAGAGACAGACTTTGGTGCTAATTATAGCCACCCCACCTGACAGTAGCTGGGGGCTTTCCTTGTTTTTGCTGATCTCTGGTCTCTCCATCCATAATCTCTCTCTCCATCCTCTCAGAATAGAGTCATTCAGATGCATCTACATCGCACCTCTTCTTCTGAGGGAGGCGATACCGGAGTGAAATAACCTGAGTCTCCGGATGATCTATCTCTCTCTCCATCCAATACATGTCGTTTTGTACTGTACTTTTGCTTCAATACGTTTGATATTATTATAAGGTGAAGACACGTGAGAAAACGCTGTCGTTAACGCCATATTCCTCGCCGAACTGCGGATGATTTCTGTGAATTTTTTAGAATTAGAATTAGCGTTAAACTCGTGGCTTGAAGCGGCGAATCCACTGTCACGATTTGGGCTTGAGACGGGGTTGCGGTCCCTTGCGATCGCCTTATATGGCAATCGCTTATAAGGTAACCGCAAGGGAACGCAACCGCGTCTCAAGCCAAAATCGCGACAGTGGATCACCCGCTTGAGGGAACCGCACCGCGCCTCGAGCAGATGTAAAACGCACAAAAATAAGTTCGTCCTGGGTCGTGTGATGCGGCCGAATGGCACCTGATTTTGTCCGAAAAACCTGTAAAACATCACGTCAGTGGTGATCGATTCTCCGTCCTGATCCAATGATTCACCAAGTTCAAAGAGTCCAGGCCTAGCATGTGTACTTCGTAGTTGGAGGCGGAGCATTTGATAGTCAATGACGAATCCAAAGATAGAGGATGAGGTTTTCCTCGCCTGTCTCTGGATGGGAAAGCTGTGCCTTCAGTCGCCATCCTTATGTCCATCGGGAAGGGGTCAGTGTATAAGTTCAGCTGGTTCTCTTGTATATTTTGATGCTGACCACCGCTGATAACGGCTTTTCGGATGGATAATGTACTTGTCTGGGATGGAGGCCGACATTTTGTTGGATTTTGTCCAAGTATCGAAGGCTGGTGTGACATCTGCCGGCGTTTCCGTAAGCAAGTCTTTCCTCTTATTGTTTTGGAAACGCTGGTTGATTGATCAGGACGTTTCTGTATGTTGTCCCTATTGCCAGGTCGCAGTTTATTCCGTGAAACAATAGTAGGGGCACACTCACAGACGGGGAACATTAAAAACGTTACACCGGGATCTAATCGAATGAGGACGTGAGAAGTGCCCAAGTTTCTACTGCATCGCTCTCGACCCAAGCATTTCCCCGTCAGGCATACTCCGTCAGGTGGTACACTATTAACCACTTAAAACGCTTTTTAACGCGGCTTGTCAATTAATAATTGATTAGATAGGAGCCCGCCACATGATAGCCTAGATATTGATACTAGGCGCCAGGTTGGGGTGGAACAACACTCCTGCGAGTTGGTCGAGTTGAGCCAGGAACCCCAGGGAACGAGGTAGTTTTAGCTCGTGTTCCAAACATACCATAGTGACATCTGCTTATTATATGTGTGTATATAGATTATTTCCTTCTTGTCACCTCGGAGAGTATTGTAGCCGAGAATGAAGGTAGGAACTATGACCAGCTGATTATGACATGAATGCATAAGCATAAATTGTATGGCCGTCGAGGGGAATAAACATAGGCCTACATGTGATCTCAGTGGAGTAGAACTATGTCTCGAGTTGCCCCAGCAGACGACAGTGGTGCGACGAAGGGCCATTCAGTGGAGGGTGGGGTAGGTGCGGTTTACTTTTTCTCGCATTAGATTTGACCGGCGTCGCTAAAGGGCAAAGCAAGCGCGCCCTAATCATGACAGGACGGCGGCGAAAATTGAAATAAGACGGTGGGTCACAAAACTTTTTTACGTGTGCATTACAGGAGGCAAATGACACCGCGACCCCAGAGGAGAGTGCAGACTCTCCTGCCACGAGCTGGAAGATTTTGCTCCTCCTGACCTTCATAATGATCGTCTATGTCTTTTTGGGAGGTGTTATATTCCATTTCATCGAACATCCCAATGAAACTGCCGTACGGTCAGACTCAATGACTCGTTCTAAAGACTTTCTGCGTAAGTAGGTGTGGCTTTCGACTCAGTGGTAAAAATGGAGGAGCCTGTCACATGGCTTTGGCCTACTACAACCGTAGGCCTATATGTACTGTCCCTGGCAACAACCAAGAACCAAAATGACTTTCGTGATCGTGTTATGTATGAACCTTCGGACTTTTTTCGGACCTCAAAGATATGTGGTATTTGTTTGTCCACCGGTACTTCGTGTTCGGCAGATATTTCAATTTGTTGATAACGTTGTGACCACTGGGACTGGATAATGCATAATTCCGGCAGGGGTGGTGGGTGTTTCTGAGGTTCTAACAGCACCCCACGGACAATGCCCCGACCCGAGTGTGGTTGTGACACTTAGTAGTTTGTTTACTTCATCTCCCCGATCACTATAGTTGCGCTTCCACTACAAAAAAAGCCGGTATCAAATGATTTGTCCGCTCTTGTTCTGCTTCCATTACAGAATTGCCGGGTTTAATAAGTCCGGTTCTATTAAGTGCGGATCTATTTAGTTCGGACAGCATAAGTTGCGCTGTGAACATGACAATAGAAACGAAGTCGTGGTCTGCAAAATTACTAAATTGACTTCGCCACTTGTAAAATACCGGTACTTAATACTTACAAGGCACCCTACACTTTTAGTACAGTACACTATAAAGTAGAAATACTTGAGACGCATTCAACCCCTTGAACAAATATTCAGTCTTTTGTGTCAACACCGACTGCGTTAAACACGCTCACGTAAATAGGCCATATTTTTTTAAAAATCCGCTGTAATTGAATCTTATAATACATCTTGCAATACATTTAAAATGATATTAAGCAAGAAGTCAATCTCCAGTCAATGTTGCACAACATTTACGGATTAAGCGGCACCATTGAACTGAACTCCAGGTCAAGACCCTTAATCCTGTGACAAACAATACGGGGGCACCGGTGTAATGATTTTTCGCCAATATTAGCCAGAAATTGCTAGCGTGTTTCGAAACAGTCGAATTCCCTTTTCAGAAAAATTCGACTGCATATCACCCGATCAGTTGGAATCTTTCGTCAAGGCGCTAATCACGGCTTACGATCAGGGCGTTCTTGTCACGAATTCCAGCAGCTCTCAGCCGAATTGGGACATCCCAAGTGCTATCTTCTTCTCAAGCACTGTGGTAACCACAATTGGTGAGTCGAAAAATGTCGTCTGCGTCATCATCGTCAGTAGTGTGCGGGCGGGTTTCGCAGTCCTGACAAAATACGCGGTCGTGGCTCAGAAGCGAAAGTCACTCATGTCACTCTCGGTCTTACATATCTGCTCAGAGACGCACTGGCAGCAGGCGATATTTTTGGTGCCAACGTTCTCCAGTCCGGAAATACATTAGATCCAGGAAATGAACACCCGAATTTCGTATTTTGTACTTCGTGTCTTTGTCATTCATCGTCTTCGCTATTAGGCCTATTGCCATCTTCATCTGTCATCGTCGTCTTTATCATCGTCGTCCCGTCGTCGGTCAACTCCTTTTCTTTCCCCTTTCTGCAGGTTATGGTAACATTTCACCAGCCACTGCAGCCGGCCAAGCCTTCTGTGCAATCTACGCCCTCGTTGGGATACCAATCAACCTCATCCTTTTGGCTGGCGTGGGGTCGAGGATGGCAAAAGTGGGCGAAAAGCTCAAAAACCTGAAGTCATTGAAGGACAAATCTAAAGCTTCTATGACCGTCCGCCTGGTTGTTTGTGTAGGAATTGGCTTCATTTGCATGGTCTTCATTCCTTCTGCAATATTTGTGGCCACGGAAGGCTGGACTTATGGCACGTCTTTATATTACTCGATCATCACCCTGACGACAGTCGGGTTTGGTGATTATGTGGCCGGTAAGTGTTGACAGGTCCTTTAATACCAGTGTCGCTGAGAGCAATGCTCACCGTCCGACCCCGGATAAAGGGCGGTTTACACTAGGTTGCACCAAGTTGCAAGTTGCAGCAACTTGCAACTTGTTGCAAACTACCTGGGACGGTTTACACATAGAAAAATCGATGCAACATCCAGCGTGATCGAGTTGCAACAAGTTGCATGCCCGTTTACACATGCAACTTTTATGAAACTTTTTGGTCTCATCAGGTTTATGCAACAAGTTGCATGAAGTTGCATATGAAAAGTTGCATGTGTAAACGGGCCTTAAGAGGAAGTCCACAATACATTCTTTCTTGTGTTGACAAACTCGGTCGCATCCGTGCCATACATCATGCGATTCTCCGCTTCCCTGACAGCAGCGCGTCAGGATGTTCGAAAAAATTGTATGACAGCGGCCGCAAGGTTTCCACTAGCAGGCGAGGCCCATTCCCACTTCCGCATTTTTCGCCGCGGTATAATTCGGCGAGGGTGCGGCGTTCACAGGCATGAGTCAAGCGAGGTGTTTATCATTTAACACCCATATCATAATGTGTGGTTGAATTTGAACGGTCTCCTCGATAAACCCACTTCTGTGCAAGGTGTCCGATTTCTCGAATGAGATATTTGATATTTGATAGGCCTACATGTATTTATTCGGACCAAAACAATAGACAAGTGGTAAATACAATGAGTATAATGAGAAGGTGTCGTGGTCTGGGACTCAACCAAGATCAAAGGGAAGTCGCTTATGGTTGTTCCCCATGACAAAATGACTCTGTGCAGAATAAGTTGAATGGAGTACCGGTACATTACATACACGAAAAGTAAAGCCCGTCGAGCGCCTATTGTTTTCCCGCACACAAGATCAATCGACTTCTGTTATGTTTTCTGCTTCTCTGTAGGTGTGAATTACAGTGGTAATTTACGAGGTCTTTACCGCATTTCGCTGTCTGTGTGGATCCTGCTGGGCCTAGCCTGGGTCAGTTGGCTCTTAGGAGACGCCCAAGAGTTCGGCACGACAGTTGTTACCAAGGTTGGCAGCTGTTCATGTTGTTCGTGTGGCAAGAAAAAGAATATGGATTTGGATGGAGGGGACAAAGTAAGTAATGATGATAACAATACAGAGTTTAAGAGATCACACGCTAACGATAACGTTTACGTTAACGCTATTTCTTGCATGTATTTCATGTACAAAAAAATTCGTTAACGTAAATGATATCGTTAGCGTGTGATATCTTAAACTCCCTAATAACGTCCGCAAACCGTTAAAATTTCTGAACAAAAGTAGGCCTCCACCCTACCACAGGGGGCCCAGAAAAGTGCCCCTCGAAGCACTTTTTCTGGTCCACCCTGTAGAGTCCGTGATAAAAAGTCCGCCAATTAATTTTATTGAGCAAACCTTTGATTTATCACAAGGCGTGGCTACGATATCCGATACGTTAAAGATTCTTGAACGTGTTTGATCCACGCAACAGGCGTCTGCCGCTGCTGCCTCGGTTACGCTTCCCACCAGAACCATAATTGAATAAATAATTCAACGCACACATTAGATTTAAGTGCACATTTCTAAATTCATTTATTCAATGGAAATCATCGATCCTCCATTGTACGATGGTTCCCAAGTTACCGTGTTGATTACCCAGTCCAACGCACGTTGTTAGTCTTTACGCAATAGACTAGTCCTCTTCCTTCGAGACGCTCCGCTAACGGAGTATCCCGGAGTGTTATCAGGGCAGGGGACCAGTCTACGAACCCTGCCTCGTCTTCAACCTCGACCTAGGCCCTACAGGCGCTGGTCCAGAGGGGAGTTTTGGGATCGTGACCCCCCCTCTCCACCACCAATTGTTTTTTTTTATTCAATAATTTGCGGCAATAAGCAAAAGATGCAAAAATAAAGCTTCTGTTTTGATACCGAGAAGCCAGGCAATCGCGTCTACTGCCTTCTAGATTTCAATTTTTTCTGGGGGACGCCCCAGACTCCCCCCCCCCGCATCTTCGGCGCCTGGAGGCCTATGTATTCAAGCATTCGGTTCGGATATGTGATGACTATGAAGGTAGCGAAAAACGTCCGAACACATCTGAAGTTCTCTTCACTTTTCTTTCTTCCAGGAAACCCGAACCAGTGACGTCATGATGACGTCAACACCTCGTGCCTGAAGTATTAGATATTTGGTTCTATCAGTCAAGATTTGGAGTAGTCTCGCTCACCCAGCGGCTGTTGGGGAATGGCAGTTGGTGGAGCAACGCTGTGGAAAAAACGGCTGGCTGCGCGAGACAAGATTTGCGGCGCACTTCTCCAATGTCGCTAGCCCAGAGGTACGGCGTTCCGTTTTTCGGTTGCTGACCTCGTCTGCGTTGGAGACTGCACTCCTCCCCGCACAGATGCAAGGATTTTGTATTACATGTATAGGCCTAATGATAAGTTTCTGCATTGTTTTATACATTTTTAAACATTTTTCAAAGTCTTGCGGTTACTATGATTTTAATCGTATTGAAATCAAAGGAATGGTTTTGTACATTGTTGTATTTACCAGTCGAAATAAATCACCATTCTCTATTAGTTCACACGCTAGGCTTGGCTCAGTCGTGCTCTTCTCTTGCGTTAGACATTGACTACTGGAGCTCTGACACTATACGTGTACGGTACTAAACAAAATAGGATCTACATTATTTAATAATAATAAGTGTTATCCAGGTTTCGAGATGGATCAAGTGTGTTCAGTCCATTCAAAAACATCTGTGTCGAGATGGTCAAGGTACTCATGGTACTCCAATCATGCTAAAGAGATGTAGGCCTACTGCCGGGCAAATACAGGCCACATGTATAAACGTGTGTAACAGGAATGGAAATCCCCCTGGAACCGATGTCCGTTTCTACTGTTCCCATGACTAAGAACGAACCATGATTTAAAGGGGCACACAGTATTCCTTCCCTACCCGCGTTTAGGGAGACCTCTATTGACAATGTTGTTGAACTACCGCTTATCAACCTCGCCCCGTGTAGGATAACTCTCATTCTCAGGGTATCCACATATGCATTGTATTGGTCCCATACATTCTCCAACACTGGGGTGGAAGGCAGAACTGCGATATTGGAGAATGTTGCAAACACCGCCGGTGGCGCCGACTGTCGACAAAAAGTGACAATGTAGTGGCCCTGTGCAGAAATAAGATAAGTTTTTCGGGGTCCGGACCACGCGGCGGTGTGGTGACGTCAGGCAGAGAACGAGTGCTAAGAATATTGAGTAAAGTATAAAGGATGGGAGAGCGGTGCCGATGCTAATCAACTTGCCCCGCGGCCAAAAATACACACAACTCCCAGTGAAAGAGTGCGCAATTTCGCAGGATGAACGTGATCTTCTGTCTTGTGAGGCGCTCGCCCTTCGCCGCCGCGAAAAGTCGGATTTGTCGGAAGTAAGAATCTCCTACCACGTCCCCTGTAGTAGTATTTTAATGGCAGAGGTGTTAAACGAACAAAAAAATCGTTCGGCCTGTGGGTTTGGAGAAGCGGCCGAACGACAGCTGGTTAAAACATGAAGGTGTTTATCGATTCCCATCACATCACCGAGTTCTCTCAAACTGACCCGCTGATTCCGAGTCCCAAGATGAGGATAGCTATCGTTCTCCTTCTCACCATTATCTGTGTCTCTTCCACCATGGGCAAGCGATGTTTCTACGGTCCCAGCTTTATGCACATCGGGAAAAGATCATTGTAAGTTCAAAATTAACCGCTTTGAGACGCGTTCAGCAAAACCCGGTATGACACTCAGGGATTAATATTGTCGCCCGGCGTTTCGTGCGGCAACGGTAGGGGTGTTTTTAAAGTCGACTGACCCGGCTGAATGATGAGTCGACTAGCAGCATTGGATCAGTCAACTTTAAAAACACCTGGGCCCAGTTTCACAAAGAATCTTAAGTCTAAAGTTTGACTTAAGTCATCATGTGACCAGGTTTCAGCAAATCAGATGGCTTCATTTCAGACTTAAGTTTTTTCTTAGACTTAAGATTCTTTGTGCAACTGGGCCCTGGAAGACGAGGCGTTAGATTCTATCTCACCGGGTCCTCTTTGCTTTCAGGGTGAAGAGAGGATCGTCTGAGTTAAAAAGTTGCAGAGCATACAATAACCTCGACTGTCGTGATCTCGAATGCGGCAGATGTATGATAGTTGAGTCCGAGTGGCGATGCGTGTCCTCGTACGCAGGTTAAGCGATGGTGTATCTGAGCTCAAGAACCGTACTTGATTGTCTATTCTGACTGAAGTAGCTAATAAAAGCCATGATACCAATACCATAATTTTGTGACTCGGTTTCATTTTGTGAAACGTTGGAGCGTTAAGACTCTAGGGGCCTACCAGTCACTTTCATGTTCGTTGATCATCCGATTCCCCACCCGTCGGCAGTGCTGGAGGAACGCACCACAATTTAGTTGTATGAATAAAGTCGACTGAATGCTTTTACTTTTATTCTGCCATCTCAGGCTACCCATGGTCCTTAAGCGGGCGCCCCCACCCCATGGCGGCAGCGAGTGAGTTTTTTTTTGTGCCTGAGATGCCTGGAAAACGCATATATCTGGCATCCCATTTTTAAACACTGGGGGCGCCCCTGTGGTCCTTTCTTGGATGGGGTCTTGCCCTTGCAAAGGCACAAGGGGTAGGCCTACAAGGCAGCACGGTTCGCGGTCCCATGCGACGGAGGTAAGAACCAGGGATGGTTAGGCCTAATCCCACACTGGATTCGACTAGGTCACAGTGTATCTGACGCAGTGTTTCTGTTTGTCGGTGTTTCACTTTTTGTTTGGGAAACGCTGGCAGATAGATCGACATTTTCTCTGTATGTCCCTCATTGCCAACTCGCAGCTTATTCCGTTGGGGAACACTCACAGATGGGGAACATTCCAAAAAGTTACACCGGGACCTGGTTATTGGTTTGAAGAGCACCACTCGCCCGTTTCAACCAACGACTGAGGGCAGTTTTGCTGGTGGTCTTTTGAGTGCCGTGGCTTCGCAACTTTGGCACTCGCATTCATCGGTCCACCGATGGCCTTCTGTGCCTCCCCCTTTACCAGAATCCTGAAATCAGGTGTAAAGTTTTTCAGTGTTTCCGTGTGTCAGTGTTCCCCCTATTGTTCTGGAAACACTGGCAGATAGATCGACACGTTTCTCTGTGTGTCCTCCATTGTCGAGTCGCCGCTTATTCCGTCAGACAATAGCAGGGGAACACTCACAGATGGGGAACACTCAAAAACGTTACACCTGCCCTGAATGGCACTTGGGTGCACCACATTCGGGCGCATAGTTCCACAATCACTTGAGAGATGGCGACACCATTCTCCAATCACCAACAGGAAAATTTTGCTTCTCTTTCCGTCTGAATCCAACACAAGGATTTGTTTTAACAAGTTTATTGTTCAGAATCAATCACAAAACACCTCCAAAGGAAACAACATAATAAAAAAATCAGATGCATAAATTACATTGTATGCAGTCCTATCTTGGGGGCAACAAACTTCAAAATTCACGTTGACTTCGCCTCACAAACCCTTCTCTGAAGCCAATCATTGACTACACAAGATCAATGGGGTGATGGTCGACTGACGTAACACCTCTATCTCTTACTACAAAGAACACAGCAGTGTATAATGTTGCAGTTACTCCAATCACCCCCACCCACACTGATCATCTACATTTGGTATTCAGCTCAGTCTCTTCTGAAATCTAGTGTGGAAAAGTGCCAGCCTGAAGAAGACCCCGGTTGGGGTCGAAAATTTGCTTAAACTTTGGAATTCGACTTCCTGTATTATATTATATTGATCATCAGAAGAGATGAGAACTTCAGCTGATATCGTTATTATATTTTGGTAAATGAACACTTAGTAAGGGAACAGACACCACAATGACTAGGCTACTGGTATATAAACCAGGCGCAATACGCGTTAGAACTTTGACTGCACAAAAAGAACGGCCACACATGTCTAAAATCATTCCAGAACTCATCTTCTCTTATCCTTGGCATGGGTCTCGGAGTCCCCGACCATCTATTTGATATTCCACTCACACCTTTTGTTGTATTATTTCTTTGGTCAAATAAACTATTTCAATCAATCACTGATTCTGGTGAGTCAATATTTGATAGGCCATCAGAAACAACAACTGCATGAAAAATGGATGAGGTTTCTGTTTCGCTGACACATGCGAAAATGACAATTTGCACATAATTCCTCCAAGATGTGCCAAACCTCGGACACACCAGTTTCCATAAAATCAACATCCAACTCAACCCAGCTAGCTATGGCTGTGAATAAATGATGACATGGCTCAGATTTCAGACGTATGTGCCATGAACATAGTTTTAAAATTTCGGCACAGGCACTGGCACAATTTCAGCACTGTCGGTGTGACACAGATAAGATTTCAGACCAATGTGCCAGTGACCTAGTTTCAGAACCTAGTTACAGAACTATGTGACACGAACAAGGTTTCAGAACTATGGGACACAAACAAGATCTCAGAAATAAGTGACACAGACAAGGTGTCAGTACCCGGTATTGTGTGACACAGACAAGGCTTCAGGACTATGTGACACAGACAAGGTGTCAGTCAGTACCCGGTACTGTGTGAAACAGACAAGGCTTCAGGACTATGTGACACAGACAAGGTGTCAGTCAGTACCCGGTACTGTGTGAAACAGACAAGGCTTCAGGACTATGTGACACAGACAAGGTGTCCTAACCATATCCCACAGGCAACAACCGCAATTGTTGTTTTGATGTAGACCTACCGGTAAATAAGAATATATACAAACACAAACGACATAGAGTTAGGGAAGGGGGATTTGGTCACATGAACATACGTATATATGGGAAGCTTAACTTGACTGCACCACTTAGTTAGGATTTTGTCCATCAAATGAAAGATAGGGTACATGGGTCCTTGGCCCCTTATTATATAACATGAGGCAACTGACTCAAAAAGGAGAGTGAACCACTGGAATGAGCTAAAAATGAAAATTCATTATAACGAATGAAAGTGACATTCTCATTTGAAAGTGAAGTGGATGTGATATTTTCTAGCTTTCATCATCAGCTTTTCAGTTTAATCCAAAAAAACAGATGGCAACAAGTGCATTTTGGAACAGGACTTGCACACTGCCTGCAAGTTGCCCTGTTTGCGACCTCCATTCCAGTGCTTCAATTCAGTATGAAATCTGTCTCACCTTAAGTTGACAGTGGTTCACTGTACATTTTGGAGTGGCACCTGTATGAATCCTGCCCCATAACCATTTCAGTGCCAGAGAGCTTTTCTGCAGTATTCGCCTGAATGCCAAGTTCCACTGAAGCAGTACCGGTACAACCTTATTAGCCCCTTTGTATTGAATTTGAAAAAAACAAATCGCCGTGATTCTTGACGTTAGTGTGGTGTAAAATGTACTATGCTCCATCTGAATACATTAGAGCTCTCCCTGAAGTTTTTCAACCTCTGCTGCAAACTAGGCCTTGATTCTGTAAGTAAATATCCGACAAGCATTTTGGGGGCCTCAACCAGCAATAAAGACCTCTCCGTGCACTCTCCTAGCATTTTGAAAATAGCATAAAATTCAATACAGATGGGCTTTTAAAACAGTTGTTATGCAATTTCACTTAAAATCCAGCTCCACGATGTCACATGATGAAACCCTATGGCATTCTGTGACAGTACAGGCTGTCCTGCTATAGAGGCTGTGCAATGACGTCATCCTGGCGGCCATTCTGGAGGACACAGGGCGCAGAAGTGTGAGCCGAGAGTGATGTGACTTGCGTGAAGTGTGCCACACCATTGTTTTGACGTAACGTCATTGGGGCATGCACGGCTCATTTCGCTGCACCTCTGCAGCATGTGTCCTCCAGCATGGCGGCTTGTGACGTCATTTGCAAAGCCTTCATACTGAGATGTCACTGGCACTGAAATGGTTGCAGAGCAGCACTGTCAGCCGGGTGCTGCCACATGAAAGAAGTGAGATGAGATTAAACACAGACGTGTGTGTTTGCAAAACTTGCCATTGTCGATTCATCCTCATGATGTCCTACTGTCAACTTAGTGTTAGACAGAGTTTAGTCAGTTTCGCCACTCTATAAAACTATTCTATCAAATTCACACAAATTCCACTCAAAACCAACCTGTGGAAGTCAAAAAATATCCATATCTTCTACAGAATATATATACTTCAATACAAAAAAATTGGATACATAATAATGATACATGTGGACCAGATACATCATTATATCATAATATCATATATGGTCATCAAATATGGTGTTGATAAGATTTAGATGGAGTGGAACAGTCAGTTCACCCATCATTCATTGATCAAGAAGTCCAAACAACATCAAGTTCATTGAGCAACCATATACTGTAAAGCCTTGCCTCCAATCCAGTGATTCGAGCACGATTTGCAGTGAGCCATGCCGTTTTCACAGGCATTGGGTTTATTAACACACCAAGTACTGTAAAGCAAGATAATTTCGCGGCTGGAAATTTTCGCGAATCAAGAATTATAGACATATTCACGGCAGGATATTTTCGCGAGTTTGCCACTTTTTTCAGTTTTTTTTCACGGACCGTATTTATCACTTGCGTGTACTCATATTCGCGACAGGAAATTTTCGCGACTCATACACTCTCGCGAAATTCGCGAAAATTTCCTGCACGCGAAATTTTCCTGCTTTACAGTATTTGGCTCAACCAACAAAGGGAGTCTCCAACTGCGTGAAAACCGCACCGCTCACCGCAAAACAGGGCAGAATCAACTTTAGTGGAAACAGGGTTTAAACCCTGAAATGTTGGTATCCATTTTATCTACCTTTTTGTGAAACAGCTTTGGCATCCAATGAGTTTGGCGATTTGAGTGTCATGTAAAAGTGCTTTCCACTAAATTTTGATTTTCCCATGCATCTATTGTCGCAATTATTTGTAAAAGCGTAAAACGCAAGAAAAAATGTACATGTACCAGTACGTGAACATTTCTGGGTTTACTGTTGTGTGTATATCACCATTACATGACTCCATCTAAAATCACATCAATTTTGAGAGATTATATGCTAATATCCTAACAATATATCACAGAACTACCTAGCACGTGCAACAGTGTATACATTTAAGATCTACATTTCACAAGCAGAATACATTCCAACATGTGATCAAATCGTGCCAGTACACTCTGCATTTTTTTTGCTATTGCATCACAAAATGCTCACTGCATCACACAGGTTGGGAGCATCCAATTCCTTACAACCCTGGCAACTCAAACTATGAATTTAATCAAAGTGGAGAGCTGCTTCTAATCTCTGTGGCTTTGCCTCTGATTGGCTTCAATGTACTTACAGACGAGTGTACACATCATCAATGGTTTCATCCTCAAATCCTCTTTCCACTCAAGAAGTTTATCAAATTCACGCAAAATAGAGTTGTTCCTGGCAAGAAAATATGCTTAAAAATGTATCACACTTTTGAGCCCAACATCAGTTGCACAACATATGGGGCTTTCCCATGAGCAATACTTCATACTGGCAGTTGATACTTTACACTCAATGATTTAACAATCCAAAACTTGATATTTTATAATAGTATGATTAACCGACGCTATTTCAAGAGGTGTCTGCAGCAAGCAACAACATCGTTACACATCTGCATACAAGTATGTCCAGGAATCATGAACTGTGAACATTCTAGCGAATACCACTTGAGAAGTGTTCATTATCCTCCCATAGCAGGGGTTTGGTCTCATTCCTCTTCATACACTACCACACAAAATGCGAACATACGAAGAGGAGAAAGAGCACGGATGGTTTTCATGTGCGTCTATAAACAACACTTAAATGTGTTTTCGACTATAAAGAAGCATATTTATGATTAATAACATAAGCATACCGGTACTGTAAAGACCACTTGCATTATTTTCTGCTCAAAAATGCATCGCCACAAATAAACAGCACAAAAAATAAAACAAACTGCAGCACCACATATATTTATTTGTGATTACCCATAAAATCTCAAAACTAGCTAAAAATCATTCCAAACTATCAGCTATAAATACCCATTCTGTCTGACTGCTATAAAGTGACAATTCTTAGGCAGTGCAACAGAAGTAGTCAGAACATCCCTTACCAGACACCTCTGCCAGGAGGACACCTCTATATCTGTTCAGTCCCAATATTTTCCACATTCAAATGACAAGTCATGACCTCCCTATAAAGGACACTTTGCTGTTATGGACACTTGAGATCAGTCCTAAGAGTGTCCTCAAAAAAAAAGGTCCAGTGGGGTTATTTCATATGTTTGGAACCTCTCTATTAAGGGACAGTATGGGACTAACTGATGCTGTCCTTAATTGAGAGGTGTCCTGATTACAGAGGTCAAATGAACAGAAACAACTTATTCAGGGCTGAACTTTGGTGTCCTCAATAGAGAGGTGTCCTCCTGACAGTGGTGTCCACTAAGGGAGGTTCAAATGTAACAACGAAGGAATCTATCACGGAATCTATTTTGATCAAGGTAAAACAATGTTTTTTACATACCGTACTCAGCTCACAGTCATGTTTATCAAGCAAATGCTAAAAAACAACCACTCCACATCGAGGAACAGTATCTCCTAATCAGGAAGCCGCAAACATTATTCTACGTGGTGGTACAGCGAGCATAAGACCCGTTTTTCGCCCTGTACCACAGTGTAAATGGCATTGCAACATGATGTTGTTGCTTTCGTTTGCCACATTTTTAACGTGTTAGGGAATCTTATGCTTGTAGCGCCACCTGACGGGTTGAGGGTTCACCATTCGATGGGGCAATCATTTCACAAGATTGTCAAGGAATCACTTTACAACATTTCAAAGGGATTACATTCACAAAGGCCAAGAACACAATAGAGGTGAACACGACTTATTTGATAGGTTTACCATGACTGCTAAATCATCTAAATGCATTTTAACCAATTCAAGCAAGTGCCACTTGGTACATATACCCAACTGATCACCATAAATCATTATAAGATTATCCAGAAATACATCACACTCACCAGACTGGCAAGATTTCCTTTGTATCACTGCCTGGTGCAGCCACCCAATCCATTCAAGCATTGCCAATACAAGCAATCTTACCACATATTTACCCTTACGACTGCAACCGAGCAGGCAAAGTTCAAGCTCCGCGAACCATGAGTGCTTAAAAGTTCACACACACATTGTAACAGGCAGTGAATCTTACATTTCTTGACTTGATTGTGATGGGGAGACTTGGTGCATTGAGGCAAGTTTCTCACGTTGCAATGAGATTGGCCGTTAAATTCTTGCGCTCAGGGGTCCGATACGTGACATATCTGTTTGCCTATATTACCACCAGTCATCAGTGACACAAGTGCGTTTCCTGCATTCTGGAGGCCCTCTGCTTTGGTTTCTCTCACCTAAAAAGACAATAAAATGCACTTAAAGCAACTCTATTTGAAGGTTCCACTGCCCTCCTAAACATCAACTAGGGATTCATGATGGGTGGAGTGTGTGAAGCTCCTTGCCCAACCATGAAATAGAGAAAGGATCAAACCCAAGATGGTACTTTTGTTTCGGTATAATGACATAGAGTTAAAAAAGCTGAATATTAGTAGCTCATTGGCCTTCTTACAAAAACAGTTGTGGTTGTTGATGTGACCATGAAATCCTTGGCATATAGGGACAGGGTAAATTCGAACCCCAGACACACACTAAATGAAAACTGAAAGAGATTCTACCTTTATTTTCCCCATGAATAGCCACCCGGCTAGTTCCTTCATCGCAGCTGGGAAATGACTGGCATAGTCAAGCACAAGGAATCTCTCCCTGTTAGAAACAGAAGAGCAAATACGCTATTGTTTCAGTAAACTAGGATCAAATTGAAGATGGTTTTGCAACTAGGCCTTCAGCTGTGATGCATCTCATTCAGAACATACATCAATGAAACTTGATCATCAGAAATATCCACGATTATGAAATTACAAGACAAACGATGCAACGTACCTTTTGATGTTCTTCTCTTTTAACATTGCCTCTAACTCCTCCGAGAGTTTTGGTGGGTAATCTGCACTCATATTATATTGAGCTATCTGACCACATAGAATGACGTTTGAGTTGGGGTTCATCTGAAACATAAAGCAGTACAGAATTCTGGGTCCAAAGTACGATACTTAACTTTTGTGTTGAATAAAGGATAAGTGTCACACTTAGACTTCAGTAGTTTTATGAATATGGACCCTGAGAGGTCCTCGCTCTTTTTGTCATCACCTCCAACGTTACATTTATCCCTAACCTACCGTATACGCAAATATTTTCACGGCTAAAATATTTAGCGGTTGGGGTCCGAAAGTACCTTTTCGCGTGGATAAATATTCGCGGTTGGGGTCCCGATGTAAGATTTCAAAAACACAGCATTTTCAATGGTGCGTGTGACAGTTATGGTACAAAATCCACCGAAAAGAAAGAAATCCGAGCAGTCATAATCGTCCTCACTGCTGGCGGGGCGCCATCATTGCTGAGTGATTGACAGATCAGCGTCACGTGTCTGCAAACCTAGTTTGGTCCCGAACCCACCGCTAGGGCTATGAGCCCTAGCGGTGGGTTCGGGAACCAAACTAGTGCAAACCACGATGTATTACGGGATCGTCGGTGATTGGAAAATGGTTCGCGTGTAATAGAATTCGCGGAGGTATTGACCAACTCGCGATTTTCGCGGTAATTTTAATTCGCGAAAATATTTGCGTATACGGTATGCAATTCTCGGAACATTTCTGAGGAGATCCTGGAAAAGCTCAATCAGTGCCAGTGTGCCAGTTCTTAAATCTATGGAGCCAATAGCTGAGTAGCAAGTACAGCATCATTAGTCTATAGACACCATTGGGCAGCAGGAGGAAACCAGAGTGCCTGGAGCAAACCTGCACTGTCAGAGACAGTTGCCCTCTCTATCACATCATGAAGAGCAGGTCCAATCGGGGATCAAACCTGGAGCCACAGATGTGACAGGCCCAGATGCTTCCACTGCACCATTCTGGCAGCCGAGTTTAGAACCGGAGCCCCACTGCCAGTTCCAAGTGCAAGTTGAACACCATATCCAAAGTGGGACCCCTCAGATACAAGTTTATCTAACAGAATACTGTCGTACTTCCAGCATAGACAATATATTTCTTATGGTGACAGTCTTAATTCTTATGGTGAGAGTCAGAGAGGAGTGGGGGTGGGGGAGACTCGTCCAACTGACCTGCTTGATCACCGTGTTACTAAGTTCTCCTCCTACATTATCAAAGTATATATCAATGCCTTTAGGACAGGCCTCCTTCAGTCTCTCAGCAACATTCTCTGTCTTGTAATTGATTGAGGAGTTGAAGCCAAGCTTGTTTCGAAGATATGAACACTTTTCATCACTGCCACAAATACCGACAACATTTTTGCATCCATCTAGTATTGCAACCTGAAAAAGACATGACACAGGAACATCAATAATGTACTAGGATGCAACCCCAGTCTTTTCTTAAAGCGGATTGTTCACATCTGTCCAAAGTGAACCAAAAATAATAAACGTCCCGTTTTATTCGTAACAACAACTGGTAAATGCATTGCGGCGGCCACTCCGGAAACGGTGCTGTGGAATCTTTGACTCGGCACGAATAGTCCGCTTTAAGATGAGTATGGAACATTTGGAGAAGCCCTGACGATGACACCATAAAAATAACCAGATGGAAACCCTGCCATCATTTACCTGACCAGCTATACAGCCAGTACCTCCCGCCGCACCACTCACGACAAATGTCTGATTGCCGTCACGGTTAACAGGTCCCTTCTGTCGTACTCCAATGAGCGCTGTCATTCCCGTCAGACCGAGGAGAGATAGCATGATCGACGGCCGGTCACCAACAAGGGACTTCTGGACCTGAAAAGAAAGATTGTTACAGAAGCCAAGGGATACTTCAAGATTCGGGGTAACCCGGCCTATAAAAATATCCAAAATTTTATTGAATAACCCTGTATGAAGCAAGCCATAGAGAGGAACCAAACCAAATATCAATGGAAAGCATTCAAAAGACCTACCTTGGTGAGGCCTCCCCACGTTGGATGGTTGTCATCAACAAGTTTTGTAAAGAACAGTTGCCAAGGCCAACCTCCCCATTCAACAACCAGATCTCCCGCCTCAAACTTCCCTGACCGGCTCTGAACGACCACACCAACGCCACCACTACCACTGATTGTCTCATTGAAATCCCACGGCTTCAGATAGTAAACACCAGTGTCTTCATTCATACAGTACCTCTGGAAGTGGAATGTGATCCGTATCAAATCTGAAGCAGTGCCTGTCAGAATGACATGTGCATTGACTGTGGCCGGTAGGAATGCAGACTTATTTGAAGAGCATGGTCACACAACAGATTTCATGCAAGTACAAAGTCTGCAAGTGTCACATAATATCAGTCCTCTTTGGGATTCGAACCCACGACCTTACTCATAAGGCAGCATCGCCAGCATTCAGGTCAACAGTGCTCACCACAGAGCTAAATCCAGAGATCACATGCGACACCTTTTGTGCCACATACAGTCCTCTTTGGGATTCGAACCCACGACCTTACTCTAAGGCACCATCGCCAGCATTCAGGTCAACAGTGCTTAGCACCACAGTACCGGTAGCTAAATCCAGAGATCACATGCGACACATTTCGTGCTACATAACATCAGTTCTTTTATGGGATTCGAACCCATGACCTCTTGCATAAGGCACCCTTGCCAGCACTGGGACAACAACGCTCATCACAGAGCTGAATCCAGAGATCCATGTGACACATTTTTGAACCAACTTGGTATTTTATTGTCCTTTCAGTCTCATACAAATTAAAATACATAAATGCTGGGAAACACTGGAGCTGATCAGGTCACTATAAGTAAGACCTCAAAGGAAAATATTTCCTTTGATATTCATTCATGATTGTTTTCCTCACCAATGCTGCATCCATAGAGAGGCAGAGAGTCTTGATAAGGACCTCATTTTCTTTCAAATCTTCAGAAGGGTACGGACATGACTCATAGCGAAAGTTGTCATTTTTTGCTACTCCATCCACACCTAAATGAACAAGAGATTTTATCTGGATTACAATTAGGCCTATACAACAAATTTTATTACAAGTGAGGATACATTCGTCATTTTATCAAACTGAAGGATGAAATTTGAAGCGGATGACAGCAGGCTGCAGCCCTGGGCCCGGTTGCACAAAACTCACGATAGCGCTAACTTGATGTTAGCGCTAACTTTATGTTAAATGACGTAAAAAGCCATTGTCTTTTTACGTCATTTAACATAAAGTTAGCGCTAACACCAAGTTAGCGCTAACATGAGTTTTGTGCAACCCAGCCCTGGCCACTGGCAGTCTATCTAGTAGTCCTAAAGCCTTGGCAAACCACAGGGCCTATGATAGGGGCGGGGCATACCAGTACTAGTTGTAGTCAAAGTAGCCATAGGCTACATAAGCTGATTTCAATTTGACTTGTTGATCATCATGTACATCATGTACATGTTCAACATGTACATGATGTTGACATGATGATAAGCCTATACATTGTTTAGCACTACACAGGCTTTCCACAGATAACACACACCTGGTCTGCTCTGTAGCACAACACGGTAGTTCTCTGGCATTGTTGCTGAATATCTTCACAGAGCTTATGATATCAACAGAACATCACAAATTGTGAACAAAAGTGAGAGAGAAGAGCAGTTTTTGATGAGATGAGAAATAGACTTGACAGACTGTGCAAACGTTGTTACGGATGACTAATTCCGTGACGGCCGTAAGTCCGCCATCCTCGGGACGAAGATAGTATGATTCAAATTCAAATTCAAATTAAGTTTATTGCTCCGTATAATAAAAGAATTACATAGAATGAGATGCAATAAACAAAGAAAACACAAAAAGTGATAAAAGAGAAGGAGATAAAAGTAGGAAAATGTGGTTAACAAGGATCTGTCTTAGGAATGTACCTTGAGAACCAAGCGTTCTGCTGTCCAACGACAGATGGCGCTGACGCTCTTTCGCCGACCGCACAAAGTATACAGAAAGTCTGATAGAGCTTTCGCGGTGCCTATCGATAACTAACTGCCGATAGGCGCCGGTAGCAATATGGGACTTCCTGTGCGGTCGGCCCTGGTCCACATCGTGCGACGGAACTCACTGCGACACGTCTGCCTCCTAGTGGAGACTTCGACTTCTACGTCGGGGGTAGGCCTATGCGACACGTCGTAATCCGTTGATGCGATCCAAGACATTCATCGTCTCTGTCGCAGGCGACTGATTCCAGTCGTCCATGACCGAGTCTATGTAGCCACAAAGTTGTCGTCTGGTCGTCATCAACCACAACCTCCTGCGCATGTCCAGCTTTCATTGTGGACGACCCTGTGACAAACGGCTATAAAACAGTCAAGTTCGAAATTCGATGAACTCAACTAGGCGTAGCCATTAGCAATTTAGGGTCAAAGGTTTAAAGATACGGTAAAGTATCAGGACTTCATTGTTTACATTCAATGTTTGTAAATGGATGTTTACATTCTGTTATTTTGGACTTTTGGGACATGCCAACCCGCCAAATAGAATACTTTCGGTATCAAAAGAATTTCTATAGGGGTATGCCACCAACAAATTACTCATAAGACAAAGAAAGACTGGACACAAACAAACAAAATGTAAATAAACAATGATTTTCGTGGCCCGCGAAAATACCCGTGATACACCCGTGCTACTCCAGACGGACGAGTTTTCTCGTGCAAGCAGGCTGTCAATGGGCATCCACCATTGTCGGTTTCCTTTCGACCTACGCTGAGACCATGTCAAAGACGACTGCCCATGGGTTTTCTAAGGTTGAGTTGCCCATAGAGAGCCAACATCATTCGGCTCGGCCTCGTTCGGCCTCCTTCGGGTACTTCGGGATTTTTCGGGAGTCCGACTCGGCTGTATAACAATACGCGCTATCTTGAAACGGAAGTGGGTCCTCAGTTCCGGCGATTTACTAACCCATTCGTCCGCCAGATAGTGCCCAGGTGATGGTGTCTAGAATACGCATATTTTTTGAAAATTCATCATTGTATATATGAATTACTTAAAACTATAGATTTATGCGTACATAAGATCAAGAAAAGTATGATATTATGTTGCTGCTACGCATGCGCAGTACGTATTAAGTAGTGCTCCTAACGCGGATGAATGTCTATCCAAGATGGCGGTATTCTTCATACAGTAGAGATACTTTTCGTCTCGTCAGAAGTGAAACATCGAAAAAGTATCTCACAACGTAGAATGAGCCAACATAAGAGAGAATAAAACTGTCACATGCAACACCGCTGGATCTGCTCATTTCTGAAAATCCATCTTGAAACGACCGGCGGAGGGAGAGAAAACCTCTGGGGGCTCGCAGAGCTGCAAAAACATCAGAGATGAATTTTACCTCCTACAAATAAAATGAAACGCCGACCGAAACAATCTCTTCACATCATTCCGATACTTTCGTCCTCCTCCAATGCAGTACAGATAGAAATTGATGGCAAAGTTCCATTCCCACAAGTGACAGAGGACCCAGTACTGCAGCTGGTAGAGGGTCTGCCAAAAGGGCTCATCCATTTTGTAAATTTCAGATATGGGGTCCAAAAGGAACAAAAGATTGTATGCCCTAAACGGGATGGACGTAAGGACGTAAGCCATGCAGACCAGGATCAACATCCGGGTCAAATACCTCGTCTCCCGACCTTGACTCTTCTTGGTTTTGTCGTCGACCATGTCACCTCTTGACCTTGAAGCGTCTTTCAAGGTCGCAATGATCCACACGTTACAGATGACGATGACGATGAAGGGAATAAGGGTTCCTATTCCCAGATGATACACCATGACAACATACTCTAACGCCGGGTAGGCTGGGGTGAAAATACCAATACCGTGATCACCGAATTTCGGAGATCGCTTGAACACGAAAAAGATGTGGATGTTTGAGGTGAAAACGTACACCGTGGTGGCAAGGACAGCTCTTTTTGCTTTCGTTGTGGTGCAGAGCGTCTTGGCCTCCATTGGAAACCTGACAGCCGTGAGGCGGTCGAGGGTCATCTCCAGGAGAAACAGGCCCGACATAATCCCACCCGAGTAACTTATGTACCAAACCATTCTGTAATGACAATGAACGGTACGAGATGACAAGGTAGCCTAGTCCACGGCAGCAACATCTGCCAGTCCCCTGATTGGTCGCCATCCCGCCCCTTCGCAAGTGATAGACCAGGACCGTATTTAAAGGGGTGGGGGCCCCCTGAGCCAACCAAAAAACGTGATTTTCATGCGGATTTTGGGCAAAAAATGACAAAAACTGAGAGGTTCCTGCCCCCCGGACCAAAAAGTTAAATACGGCCCTGCAGACTGCGTATCTCTGACCAAGGAGTGTGCAACGGCTTGGTCAACGAGGTAAGCGATCTTCCATCTTGGTCACTTTTCGCCCTTCGGAGTGATAGGAATTGAACGTTTGTCAGGGCAAGATGGCGACCGTCCCGCAAACGTCAACACTAACTTAACGCTCTTGACAACATGCGTCGAAGAAACCGTTCAGGAATCAAAGTCTGGTTTTATTGTCCAACGAGGGATTAACATATTGCCATACAGTAGCGTGCGGGCTGGCATTCCTAGGACTTTCTCCTCTGGTACACCAGGGCCGACCGCACAGAAAGTTCGAAATGCGGCGGTAGGCCTATAGCACTATCGGACTTTCTGTGCGGTCGGCCCTGGACGATCTCTCGGACTGTCTATTGTCCAGACCATATGATATTACAGCCGCTCAGCCCCAAACCAATACTTACTGCAAATGAAACTCTGATGTACTGATATCGTAATACCCAAATATGATATTGTAAGCCCAGTTGTTCTCGGCCAACGTCAGGCTATCCGCGCTGGCGAGAGCCACAATGTAAACACTGGTGGACAATTTTCGGTTCTCCTTCTGTAGGGCTACCATAATCGACATTGCATTCCCCGACAATCCTACCCAGGTTGGGACATACCAAAGATATTTGGTGAAAATGTACAAGATGTAAGAATGAAGGATGTTGGCGGGTATTCCTGTGACTGCTTCTGATGTTGTCAAGGATCCACCAGTTTTGTTCAAAATGACGGCGTCCATTGTGTCTTCCAATCGGCAGATACGTGGTCCTCAGCTTTCCGTCATGCGGCGTGGAGCTGAAACGTTGAGGGGAGTCGGCGGAAAGCACGCCTTCCTTCGTTCCTTCAGAGATCCAGCTATAGTCGGATTGATGGACTTTGTGGTGGACGGTTGTCTTGTGGTTTTGATAGGCGTGCTCTCGTAGCAGACACCCGTAAAAACGACAAAAGGACCGAACAGGCTACCGAACCTTCGATTTCAGGAACTTAATCACCAACTCCGGGCACCAACTCTCTCAGTCCACGACCTGAACCCCCTAAAACCCGACTATTTCAAACAATCACGCATGATCATACGCCGTCATTATATGCTTGCAGAAATTGGTTTATCATCATCACGCAGATGATTTCGTTGTGTAAAAACATGCTCAATTTGTTCTCTGTATTCGCATTTCAGAGCCTGCATTGCCTGGAGGGTTTGCAGAAAGGTGAGCCTGATGAAGGAAAAAAAACTTGAACTACATGTAGTGCGACTATCTATGACACAGAGGGCCCGTGTTCCCCTCACGATGCGGCCAAGTTTAGCTTATAAATAAGGGATGCGGCCAAGTTTAGCTTATAAATAAGGGATGCGGCCAAGTTTAGCTTATAAATAAGGGATTGACTATTCATGTAGACCATGTAGACGATTTCCACCAACGGCGATGTGGTCAATTTGAGTTCCTGCAATCGTATTCAATCGCAGGTAGCATTTTGCAATAACGCGGACAAAAAACGAATTCTAATGAAGTACAGGGCCTAGGCTGAGAAGGCGACGAAGTGTGTTGGCGTTAACCATCCCAGTCGGTTCGACCACTGGCGTATGACGTAGGATCCTTCATTTGAACAGCTTGATGGTTGATGTCATCATTATGTATCGTATAGATATTGGTAGCCATGGACGGTCGATGAGTGGCAGGCAAGAACTCCCGAGGCGTCGGTGGTGGAGACTCTTCCTCCATGATGGGCTGGATGGAAGCGGCAGACCTCGGCCTCCACGGCGTAATCGGCCGCCTGTAGAGGGACGGCATGGTCTTCTTCCTGGTGCAGTAGTACCAGAATCCAAGGATGCTGCCTAGCAGTGCCATGCCAAGAGATATGCCGATCGCCCCGGCCACCAAGTCCCGCCAAGTGGCAAAAGAGTTACCGACCACGTTGTGACCCGTCGTCGTCTGACTTGTACAGATAGTTTCGCCTGGTTGAAGACATGGCTAGAATATATAAGAAAGAGAGGACATTTTGCATTAGACTCCCTTTGCCCATGCTAGCCCTCAGCAGACCACTGTAGTCGCAAACCCTTTCGTTTCCTGAGCGCATGCTGACGAATAGACGCCATTTAGTGGTTGTCATGACTGTAAATCGGTTATACCGTCATTATTTAAAAATCATTGGCTCTGATATTTGAAAGCCTTTCAAAAGCATTTGAAGCATCGTCTTCAAATAGGCTACTGCATTACATGTCATGCCTACCTCAGCGGTGACGTTCTCTGAAAGAGTAAATGGTTGACGTATTAGGATAGCTTCATCGAAGGTGAGAGAGGAAGGCACTGGGAATTGTACCTGATAACGAAAGTTGTTGCCAATGTTGGTTTCTTTTGAAGAGAAAGGTGCCTTTAGGTCTAATGTGTCCATACAGCACCTCTCAGTACAACAGAGCTGACCAGTTTTCGTGTCACTGGTTCAGCAACGGGAGTTGAGAAAACTGGCCAGCTCGGCCGGTGTAGGCTACTCCTTGGTCTACATGCGAGGTTCGTCAGATTTCAAGAAAAGAAGTTGACGATGAAACCGAGTATGGACAGAAAACAGGCCTCCTGCTGCATCTTACCAAATTCGCAATGCACTCCGTAGAACAGCGGAGGACACAAACAGCTGTGTCCATTCACCTCATCCACGCACGTCCCGCCATTGCGACAAGGTTCGTCTGCGCAGTCATCCATGTTGATCTCGCAGTGCGTCCCCGCCCATCCAACTGCGCATGTACAGCTGAAGCCATTCGCATGGTCTGCGCAAGTTCCATTATTCTGACAAGGACTGCTGGCGCATTCGTCTATGTTGATTACACAGTTGCTTCCAGTCCAACCTGAAGAAACGCCAGCAACCAATGTAGAGAATGATACCTGTTCCAAAAATGAAGTACGCCTAGTTTTACAACGAAATATGAAAGGGAACTCTCACAGGGATGACTTAATCGGGGAGGAATAGCATGCTAGTTTGTTGATGTGGCCGGCAGGCAGGCAGGTACAGGCTTTGGGTCTCAACCGCGTGTCGCCAACAAAACGCCACTTCATTTGTCCTCGATGGCACCAAGAGCTCGACAACACGAGGCCCGGATGGAAGTGGCTGCCAAAACTCTTCTCTCAGCTCCAGTTCTCATCGACAACGGCAAGGAAGCATCTTACCAGGGGTGCAATTGCAAGTGTAACCGGAAGCACTTGGTCCTAAATTGCAGGTGGCGTTGTTTAAACAAGGGTGGCTAAAACAAGCATCGGGTGGTGGTGGGCAAGTGGACGGTGGTTGAGTGGTCGTCGATGGTGGACACCAGCAACTGTAACTATTTACAGCGTCCAGACATGCACAGTCTGGGTGGCACGGTGAACTTGCACAGTCATCGATATCTGGAAGGGATATATTGGCTGTTTAAACGAACAGTAGATAATTCGCTAGCTGAGTATTGGGCGGTGGCGAAACTCACGTACCCTGACCCGTACCCTGACCTTCTTCAAAGGCTCGTAACCTTGGTTTTATCTTTGATGGTGCTATGACTTTCCATGAACAAATATCCCAGGTCGTATCATCCGGCTACTTTCATTTACGCAAGATCGCTTCCATTAAGAAATATCTCCCCGTTGAACTTCTTACTACTCTCACTCATGCTTTTATTACATCAAGGCTCGATTTCTGCAACGCCCTCTACGCTGGTCTACCAGACTACGAAATAAACCGTCTTCAAAAACTACAAAACCAAGCTGCACGGCTGGTCTCTAATACCAAAAGGAGAGAGCACATAACACCGGTTCTCAAACAACTGCACTGGCTCCCGGTCCAGGCTAGAATTAAATTCAAAATTTTGACTTTCGCTTTCAGAGCCGTGCGGGGCGAGGGCCCTGCTTATCTCCAGCTGCCGCTCTTTTCTGCTGAAAGATCAACTAGGGCTGGAGCTGCACCCAGACTCGCCCAACCAAGAGCCAAGAAGAGGACAGCTGGAGATAGGGCTTACAGTGTCTGCGCCCCGCGGCTCTGGAACGAATTACCTTGTGATATCAGGGCTTGCAATTCTTTCGAAAGTTTTAAGAAATCTTTGAAAACCTTTCTTTTTAAACAGTATTACTAGTGTTCCTTTTTTGGTCTTCAATGTTTTAGTTCTATGTCTTAACTCTCATTGTCTTATCTCCTATGTTCTATTCTTTCTGATCTTGTCGTTTTATCTCTCTCATACTTTTATTTTTATTGTAAAGCGCCGCTGACGATTTATTTCAAAGGGGCGCTATAAAAATTCACTATTATTATTATTATTATTATTCCATTGACGGCATGTACTGTACATCGTTTCTTGGTGCCCCAAAAGGGTTTAATTCTAAGCAAATTCGCACCCTGCCAACTCGAACCACACGACCAATGTGTCATCTGATCTCTTCTAACGGGAGACAACACTGGGAACTTACTTGTTTCACAATGATTCCCAGTCCACCCAGGAGCACAGGTACACGTGTGACTATTCACCCCATCCACGCACGTGGCTCCGTTGTCACATGGCAAAGCAGCACACTCGTCGATGTCAATCGCACAGGTTGTCCCTGTGTAACCAGCTGCGCATGCGCAGGTGAACTCTCCCACGTGATCGGCGCAGGTTCCGCCATTCGAGCAAGGATTGCTGGCACATTCGTCCACTGGTACATCGCAGACTGTTCCAGTCCAAGCTGAAAGTATTGGACGATATCTCAGATCAACTTTGTGCCAAAAAAACTGCCCCCACATTGTACGACCTTCTGCACCAAAAAAGAGATCACCCTGACGATGTAGGCCTACAGCCGACTACGTTTAGCAGTGGCCGAATGAAGCCTGACATCTTAGACATCACTACCTATTCTTACCAACGGTGCAGCTGCACGTGTAGCCGCTCGCTGGCGTGGCGTCCAGACGCCACGTCCCACGTCCCAACCTCACGATGTAGGCCTACAGCCGACTACATTTCGTAGTGGCCGAATGAAGCCTGACGTCTTGGACATCGCTACGGTGCAGCTGCACGTCTAGCTGCTCGCCGCCGTGGCGTCCAGACGCCACGTCCCACCCTGACGATGTAGGCATACAGCTGACTATATTTAGCAGTGGCCAAATTATGCCTGATGTCTTAGACATCGCTACCTATTCTTACCAACGGTGCAGCTGCACGTGTAGCCGCTCCCTGCCATGGCGTCCAGACGACACGTCCCACCGTTAAGGCATGGTCTGCTGAAACAGGTGTCTGGTGGCGCAGGGCAAGTCGGTGGACAGTCGCATTCGTATCTGTTGGTAAGGTCTTTACAGATACACCAAGCGCCACAAGGGTTACTGGCACACTCATCCGCATCTGAAAATAATGGATATGATACTCTTTGTACCTGCATCTTGCGTTTGATTCGAATAAATAGGCCCTGCTGTAGATGAAAAATACCGACAAGCAGGCTTTCAGAAAGGCTTCCCGGACATTTTCTTTATCATTTGGCAAAGGTAAGCAATAGAAGGACTTACCATAGGCAACAAGTGTGATACATCGTTGTTTGGTCGTCAACCTGAAAGACGAAAATCCTCATTAGATTTTTCCTCTGCTCGAGCGTGTGAGCTTGGAAGCGATGCTACAGGATGTTTTGAAAGCTGACACAAGCCAGTGTGTTTTGGCATCATGGCAGCCAAATGATTGTCGTCACGAACGCTTTCGCACTCTGCCGATGTTGCNCATTTCGTAGTGGCCGAATGAAGCCTGACGTCTTGGACATCGCTACGGTGCAGCTGCACGTCTAGCTGCTCGCCGCCGTGGCGTCCAGACGCCACGTCCCACCCTGACGATGTAGGCATACAGCTGACTATATTTAGCAGTGGCCAAATTATGCCTGATGTCTTAGACATCGCTACCTATTCTTACCAACGGTGCAGCTGCACGTGTAGCCGCTCCCTGCCATGGCGTCCAGACGACACGTCCCACCGTTAAGGCATGGTCTGCTGAAACAGGTGTCTGGTGGCGCAGGGCAAGTCGGTGGACAGTCGCATTCGTATCTGTTGGTAAGGTCTTTACAGATACACCAAGCGCCACAAGGGTTACTGGCACACTCATCCGCATCTGAAAATAATGGATATGATACTCTTTGTACCTGCATCTTGCGTTTGATTCGAATAAATAGGCCCTGCTGTAGATGAAAAATACCGACAAGCAGGCTTTCAGAAAGGCTTCCCGAACATTTTCTTTATCATTTGGCAAAGGTAAGCAATAGAAGGACTTACCATAGGCAACAAGTGTGATACATCGTTGTTTGGTCGTCAACCTGAAAGACGAAAATCCTCATTAGATTGTTCCTCTGCTCGAGCGTGTGAGCTTGGAAGCGATGCTAAGAGGACCTGATTTCTTCAGGATGTTTTCGAAGCTGACGCAAGCCAGTGTGTTTTGGCATCATGGCAGCCAAATGATTGTCGTCACGAACGCTTTCGCACTCTGCCGATGTTGCTGAACTTCCGATGATGGGATAACAAGACAGCCACTACCGACCCACGCCGTCGACCGATACGGCCAACAGAGTGGTTGCCGCCTTCCTTTTGCTTTGACGGGAAAGTGTACTGTCTCGAGTTTTGGTACGAACCCTTTGCTGTCTTCAGCCATAAAACAGAGGACGTGTTCCCCGGCTTGTGCTGGTGTTGGTGTCCACGTCAGCTTCATCATTCCAACCCTTGGTCGTGATTTGTCATCCGGTTTCACCGCGGATTGGCCCATACCTTGCGGAGTAATCAGGAAGTAATCCACAATCCTACGGAGTGAAAGAAAGAGCTCAAATTTAAGGTCAAGATGTTTCTAAGCAGCAGATGATACATCAGACAGATTTCCGCAGCACTAGTGATGGCAGTCAGTGGTGGAAGATTGAGAAGAGAACCCGTAGCAGATGGTGGCAGCCTTTGTAGTGACAATTCAGATTGTGACGGACCAGCAGAGTGGTGACAGCCTTTGCGGAGACAAGTCAGATTGGGACGGAGCAGCATATTGGTGGCAGTCTTTGCAAATCAGATTGAGACGGCCAAGCAGAGTGGCGGCAGTCTTTGCGAGACAAATCAGATTGAGATGGACCAGCAGGGTGGTGGCAGCCTTTGCCGCAGTGACGAATCAGATTGAGATGGCCAAGCAGAGTGGTGGCAGTCTTTGCTGGAAGACAAAGACCATCGAACGTGCTGTTGGACCACCAGACTCTGATGGGTATCTTCCTATTGCCATTCCATCGCTAACTTGGGAAGTTGTACGTCACCCTGCCTACTCACGTCGCATCCGGAATGTACTGGTTCCAAGCATACAGCTTGGTGGTGAAGGTGGCGCCTGGGAGGAGAGAGAACCGTGAGCCGGCGGCCGGCGTGTCCGGGACGAACTCTGGCACGGATGTGCATGGGTAGGGTAAGGTTGGCGTCGTAATCAAGAACTGAAATCAGGAACGCAGTCGATGTAAAGTCAGCGGTAAATGGTAGGTTTTTTGCCATGACAGGGGCGAAGGTGACTGATGAGTTGGCTTCAGGGAGAGGCCCATAACCTAATTGGAGAAAGTAGCTGAACATAACCAGGCATTACAAAGACGTCTTGAAGTACAAAGGCCTCTGGTCACTTCGCATTCGGACGGGACTACGGAGTCCGAAGGCGAACTGAGAGCGACATGAACTCTTGATGGTTCAAGATGTACAAAGGACCAATCTCACGTTGCTGCTGTCAGTGAATTTGTCTTTTGTGGTAATTCTTCCTGATGACATTTCTAGACTCCTGACGTGAACACCGTACCTGTAAGGGCACTGAATTAATGGGATCCGTGGGAGAAAAGGTCTTTCCCCCGATAGTAATGGTTGTCTTTGGGAAGTCCTCGACCTGAATGGCGACAGCGTACCATCCTCCCGATGTGTACGAAGCGGCAGCTTTGGCCCCAAATTTCAATGTACACGTATCCTGTGGAACAATGGAGAATAATCAAGAGTATGTAACATTTCATTCCATTTGGCGCCTCTTCAATTTGACAGTGGATGGTTGCATGGGACGCCGTACTGTACCCCCAGATATGGCACCAACCTCACCAGCTGTGAGGTTTTTTGCTTTAATGGCCAAGTGGTTGGTGCGTTGGCCTCCTAGCTGAAGTTAAGCGACGTATTACGCGGTTAAGGCCCGTTTCCACTATAGCGGATTCCGTGGCGGTTTCCGGCGAGCGGTGCGGTTTTCACAGGGCTTTGGATAATCCTTCGATGGTTTAACAACACAATGGCCTATTGATTATCCCAATGCCTGTGAAAACCGCTCCGCTCGCCGCACGACGCGGCGGAATCCGCTATAGTGGAAACGGGCCTTTACTTGGATGGGTGACCGGCGCGATGACATAGGCGCATTCCTTACCGACCTTGTCAAGTGTGGCCCCAGGAAGAGCATTGCACACACTCGCACACTCTGTGCCGGTTGCCCACCGACATTTGACCGTATCACCGTCGGCGTCAATGGCAGGGATGACGATCTCATGATCACACGTGTACTGGTTCCTGAAATGGACAACACTGTACCATGTATACGATGTCGCAAAAACATGAAGGGTGAAATTCACAGAGGCTATAATTACGAGGTCTGTCGACGAGAGTGACCACTTTCACCGAATTTGGACAAGGGGGGTTCGGGTGGGGATGAAGGCCCGGCCTCATGAAAACGATAGTTGACATGGGGAAGAGCTCTGATATAGGCTATCCAACGGGGAAAAGCTCTGATTGGTCCCAAGGGGAAGGGCTCTGATTGGTCCCACCGCGGAGCGCTCTAATTGGCAAGAACATTAATTGTCCCACGAGGAAGAGCTCGGATTGGTCCCATGGGGATGACCTCTGATTGGTCCCTTCAAAGTAGTGAGCTGTGATTGGGTAAAAGTACAGCCGTGACCACGTTTGCCGTGATGATGCTGTGGCCTACAACAAACAGCGGCTGGAATAGAGTTGGTATCTGCGGATGGAAACGTCGCCATATTCTGCTGCTGATGACTCGAACTTACGTGTAGATGGGTTTGCTTGCTGTGATAGGACTTTGATTCGGATGCAGGGTGTCGCTACGGAAATTCAAATCAACAGTCGTCAGCAGCTGCCAATCACCGCCTGTGCCATAGTTGAGAGTTCTCCAGGCATTCCCGCGGAATCTGGAAAGTAATGAAAACTGGATGAAAGGAAGAAATGAAATGAACGCCGCTCAAGTTGTGGTTTGGGTTTCGGAGGGTGGGATGCGACATCGGGGCCCAGACTCCGAGGCCGGCAAGCCCCGAAGGACGTGAGAATTCTGTGCCGCTGTCCTCGTGAAAAAAAACGCCGACCGTCCAGACAGCACTTTTAGGTGTGAATTTCGATACTAACACCTTTGCCCCCTGTACATGTGATGGAATGTTTGTCCCGGAGCATTTTGTGGGAAAAAATACAACGTGTGACGGGAATTTTCATACAAAGGAACGACTTGCAAGTAGAACAGTTCCTTTTTTGCCATGTACGAAATATTTCTTTCGTGAAATCAGATCCATTAGTCAGCTTATGTTAATGGACCTGATTGTTGTTACGTGAGTCAGCAGGTCCCTTTCCTGGACTCCGAAAACAGTCTTCTGATACTGAAGCGCTCCTGGCGATATCACAAGCGATCTGATCACCCCCGAGCAAAATCAGCTGTTGACGCCAGCTGTGCGCTGGACAGCCAAGGCTGTATAGCGATGCGTGGAATCCTCTCGCCAGCGATGTTCACCCAATGTCAAACAATACCAAAGCCGATATCACCTCTCAGAATACGTTCCAGAACTGGCCAGTTTACTTGTCTGGATAGAAGCAAAGGGAGTTAAGAAAACTGGCCAAGCTGGTACCTCAACCTCCACCCCACTGTACCAATCCCTGGTTCCCTTTGGATGAAACGGTTGGATAGAATGCTTACACTACTTCAAATGGACCCTTGTTAGGAAAGTCATAATGGAATGTCTTCTCTCCTTGTTCGTACTGCTCCACTGTGTTTACCGACGTACAGTAGTAGTTGACGTCCTCGAGGTTGATGGCTGCCGGACCACACCCCGTCAGACACTCCCAGTAATCAGACGTCATGCCCGTCATAAGTTTGCCGTAATCAGCGGGGGAAGTACATCCAGGCCCTCGGCCAAGGGTCCAGCCCATCTTAAAGGTGAACTCAACCTTAAGAACAGATTAAAAAGAAGCCTTTTAGGTGATGCTGACGCGCATTCATCGAACGGCTACCTTTTTTAGTTGTCTGTCAATGGCGAATAGCATCACTGTAAAAAAAGTGGTGTTAAAAAGGGTGTTGAATTGCTCCCAACACCAATTTATAGTGTTGTATTAACACTGCTATGGTGTTAATGCAACACTATATATTGGTGTTGGGAGCTATTCAACACCCTTTTTAACACCGAACAGGGTAGCTGAACTGTTCCGACGAACGACAATGACATGCCAGCGATGGTGCTCAGGACAACCTGACACTCAAGTCAGCAGTAACTCCGAATCTGAACCATACTTCTGTCATTGCTTTAAAGACACCCACCGGAGACTCACAGCAACATGAACCCCGGACCTCAACGGATGGGGGGTGACCAATGAACATGAATGCCGCCGGAATGCGGTACTTACCCTGTTTATGGTATGGTCAAGGACCTTCCAATGGATGGTTCCTCCCTGAAAATGGGACCCTCTTACATCAGGCAACCAGGCAGACAGCAGCAGGGAAACTAACCACAGAAACTCCATGATGACGGAGCAGTTTTCCTCCTGCTGAAATCGTCTCCCACCAAAACGACGCGAGACCGTTGGAAATTTTGTACTCCAATTATATAGGCTACTAGCGCGTACACCTTATTCAAGAACTCCTTGTGTCCATTTATCTCGCAACAAATGTCTGTTGCGGACATATTTTAGTTGTCACAACAGACAACTTTTCCTGATACATTCGTATGTCAAAAATCGGTTGTGAAATTCCTCGAGACCGAAATAATTCGAAATGCTTTTTTCTAGCGAAGGTAAAGGTCATGGCTGTCGTCCAACACTGTTCATCATCATTAAGTCATAATAGCGAAAGTCTATTTGGGGATCAGCATGGATTATCCCCTGCCATTTACACACAGTTGACGAGATTATCTCTAAAAGCCATGATATCTTGTTTAGCCGGGCTGCCTGTTACCGAAACAAGTTGATAATCCAGCGGAATCACAACAACAGAAGACTTTCAAAACGACCCCAGCAGACGACGAGTGTCAATTTCTTGCAAAGCCATCATGGAAGGTGTGGTACGACGTCTTTTCTTGTATCAAAGTGTGATCTACCTACACGGCGCATGTCGGATGTCGGTCAAGTTAAGGAACCTGATGACTTCATCTCTCCCCTAGGCCTACATATTACTCCTTATCGCTTTCTGATCGACCCAGAATCTCTGGAGTCGGACAACAAACCTACCCCATGGTGGCAATCATTTCTTGATCGCATGTGACAGAAATTAAATTATCGAACTCACAAAGGCAGATTCCAAGCATAGCGGAACTGTTTCGCGAAAATCATGAATATATTAGGGAGTTTCGCAAAGCCCCCGAAACGCCAACGCGAACGCCAATCTCATTGTTCGATGCCACGAAGAGAGCACGGAATAAAAGGATAGACGTTCGCGTTGGCGTTTCGGGGGCTTTGCGAAAACTCGCTAGAGTTCGCAAAGCCCCCGATACGCCAACGCGAATGTCTTGTTCGGTGCTCTCTTTGTGGCATCGAACAATGGGTTTGGCGTTCGCGTTGGCGTTCTGCGCTAAGTACTAGCTTGGAGGAATTATACTGTCAGTATAATTCCTCCAAGGTACTAGGTACTCAAGTCCCGTCTAGTGCTGGTTGCTAGTGTTCAGTGCTCAGTAGGCCTACCAGGAGCGCAAGTCCCATCCAGGGCAAAGTGCTCAGTAGCAGGGACACGGGGCTCAATTTCTTTCTGGTGCTGGCTGCTCACTGCTCCGCACTGCTCAGTACCAGGGCCATAATTCCCGCCTCGTGCTCGCTGTTCAGTAAGCAGGCGCTGTTCCTGTCGGAGGTGGCGTCCAGTCAGTGTCTTGAGAACGAAGAAGTCATCGACATTTGACTCTGCATACAGACATTTGACTCTTGATGACACATCTGACGTTCAGTCCGCAAATAGGTTCGCTGATTATTTTGATGAAAAGATACGGAAAATTCGTAATGAGTTGGACAGATATGTTCCAGTCACATGTCTGGAGCGTTGTGAAACCCCGGGCTCACTCATTTCTGATTTTGAACCTGTTACAGTTGGTGAACTTAATACTATAATTAGGAACACCCCTGTTAAGACATCAATCCTGGACCCAATCCCTGCAGCATTACTTAAGGACACCTTGCCCGGGATCCTGCCCCAAATGGTGGATCTGATTAATGAATCCCTTAAAACTGGGGTATTTCCGGATGAGATGAAACTTGCTATTGTCACTCCCATTCTGAAGAAACAGGGTGCTGATATCTCCGACCTGAAAAACTTCCGCCCTGTCTCAAACTTGTCATATTTCTCTAAATTGTTGGAGAGAGTTGTGGCTGCTCGTCTCCATAGCCATCTCGCCAGGCACAACCTCTATGCCCCTAATCAGTCCGCATATCGCCCTGGTCACAGCGTTGAAACAGCTCTGACCTCAGTGGCTGATGGTGTTCTTCGTAGCTTTGATGGAGGAGATGGTGTGGTCATGGTTCTTTTAGATCTATCGGCAGCGTTCGATACCATAGACCACACCATCCTTTTAACAAGGTTGAGAAATGTTTTTGGCATTAGTGGCACTGTTCTTGCCTGGTTCCAGTCATACCTGGCCAACCGCACCTTTAAGGTCAAAGTTAGGAACAGTTTGTCGGATGTGCGTGACTTGAAATTTGGGGTTCCACAGGGAAGTGTCCTTGGACCGCTTTTGTTCTCCTGTTACACCCAACCATTGGCTAGTATCATGCAGGACCACGACGTGACCTCCCACTTTTATGCTGATGACACGCAAATCTGCCGGGCATTCAATTTGACTTCGACGTCATCCTTTTCATCTGCCATCAGCACGGTAGAATCTTGTCTCAGTGAGGTCCG
>NMRB01000215.1:108761-136416 GCA_002633025.1 Notospermus geniculatus
TTTTTTTCTTAAAATTAAGAGATCCGATAGCGATAAGGACAACGTCATTTGTGTCATTCTTCCTGTAGAAAAATGTACAGGAAATTTTTTCATGACGCAACGTCAACACCGAAAACAACGTCAATGACGTCGTTTCGGTACAATCGCTCGCAGCGCCGACCTGTCGGGATAAACCGCAGGGCGGGTTCCTCATTGTGAAGAAGTTGAATCAAGTAACCTTACCATCCTGAGGTATGCTGCATGTGTGTGTCTGGCCCTTGTCCTCATCTTCAACAAACAGGGTCCCCAAAACTGTCCCCACTTTGGTATTCTCCATCACTGTTTTTACATCGCTTTTAATAGCAGTTGGGTCATCATTGGTGTCCTTGACCTGGTGGAAGAGAACAAGACTATAAGCATTACCAGAAGATAACTGCAGCTATCCTTAGCTGCAATGAAGTCACCTCACCCTCGTAGCAGAACAGTGCCTCCTGCAGCCAGCATGACGCATCACAATGTAACTAAACGACAAATCAGAATCTTGAAATCTTGAAAAAGTTGACGCTGACACTACCTTCAAGTTGATATCCTTTACTGCAGCCAGGCCACCATCATCTGTTGCAGTGACCTTCAGATTATAAGATGACTTCACCTCATAGTTGAGGTCAACATCAGTAATGACAGTGTTGTCTCCTTTTAAACTAAAGGCGTCAGATACGAGTGTAAATGTAACCTGAAAAATTCAAAACAAAAACTAGACCCTTTAGACCCTTGTCAACTTTTTTCTCTAGAATATGAATCAAGAGCTGAATGCCAAGTTCAGTATTATTAGCTCTGTAGACACTACATTGGGCAAATGAATGGATAGCAGGAGGAAACCAGAGAGACCAGCGAAAACTTTGCTGTCAAAGAGACTTCTCCTCTCCTTTACATGGAGACTGGGACCGACAGGGGATTGAACCCGGAACCTCAGAGGTGACGTCACCGATGTTTGCACTTTGCCACAATGACACCTCTTATTATCTCCCCTATTGTGAACAGACAGTCAGCTAAGGAAATACTAAGGAGTTGTAAGAGATATCACAATTAGACCCTATAGGCCTACACTTTACCTTGGAACTGTCCGGATCAACTGCACTAAGGGTACCAACAATTCCCCCTTTCGGTGTGTCCTCAGGGACTGAATCAACTGATATTTTCACCACGATTGGTGCCTCGTTGACGTCTATCACTCTCACTGTCATGACCTTCAGCAAGGTCAAACCTGCCTTGTCTTTACATATCACCTGTACGGTAATGAGAATGGCAAATTAGACAAGATGTTTTTAAAATATTTTGTTGAGAGCAAGAGCCAAAGAGAGTCTTCCTTGCTGTTACACGAAGAAGGGGTCAGACCGGGAATTGAACCTGGACCTCAGTGGTAACAGGTGTGATTGTTTCCACTGCACCACTCTGACAGCCATTGGAGATCAGAGCCAGAACTTACGTCAAACGTGTAGACGCTCTTCTTCTCATAATCTATTGACGGAACACTGACAAAGAGGAGAGTATTTTCCTTGATCTGAAAAATGAAGAGTCCTGGATGAAATGAGGAACCGGACGAACTAACGTCACGACGTGGCGCTGCGATCGATGAGACCGAAGTTTCTTTTTTCAACGTGGTTTCAAGTCATTTCCATTAACTTCTGGCGTGAAATAAACCCTATTTTTTCGGTCGCATGACATTAAAATTTACACCATCTTGTCGCGGATGAAAATTTCTGCAATTTCTTTGCTTTTTTTTCTTAAAATAAAGAGGTAGGATGGCGATAACGGCAACGTCTTTATCTTATTTTTTCCTGTAGAAAAATGTACAGCAGATTTTTTCATGACGCAACGTCAGCAAATAAAACGACGTCAATGACGTCGGTTCGGTCTCATCGATCGCTGCGCCGACCTGTCGGGATAAACGGCACGCCGGTTCCTCATTATGTGAGGAAATTGGAAGTTAAGCAATGTTGAGCATGGTCATGCAGGAGTTGGTTGGGTGACTGGCGTATATGTCACCATGGTTACACTCACATCAAATGGAAAGTCTGGTGGTAGTCCAACTTTGCTGATGGTACAAACATGTGTATCACCAATATCCTCATCTGTGACGGTTAGTTTCTTCACTACCGTCTCCTTAGGGCTGTTCTCTTTCACCTGTAAAAGAAATGTAGATCGAGGGCCAGAGCTCGAGCTGAGACATCATGAAGTCAGCTTGTTTGATGCAAGTAGCAATAGCACAGCAACAACTTTACTGACAAAAGGGCTCTTTTGATGGGGTTCATCCATAATAAATCAGGTCCTCTTAGCATCACTCCCCAACTCATGCACAAGCCTCGTGCGTGTGAGCTGGGGAGCAATGCGAAGAGGACATTATGGATGGATGGGTTAGAAGCTGAATATCATTCTCAGAGTAACATCTGCGATGCAATTTGTGGGCAATCTTGACACAAAATTGTCGGTTGCCGTGAGCTGCGTCCTGGATACACATCTGCTTTAAACAAACTGTTTCTTACGGTTAATGTTGTTGGTGCAATTGCCGTGGGTGCCTCATCTACGTTCGACACGTCAACAGTTACAACCCCAACGAAGGATTTGGCTGGTTTTCCACTGTCTGTTGTCTTCACTTTCAAGCTGTATTTAGAGCTTGCTTCAAAGTTCAAATTCCCGTTGACTTTTATGACAGCGCCGTCGAGTTTGAATAGAGAATGAAGGGACGGGTCATCCTTGATGTTGGTCGTGGTCTTTGCCCTGGAGAAACATGCAGAGGAATCATTTTACAACTAAACCACAGACGCTGATGTTTGCAAGGAACTGAACTGTTATTTACTGGCTTTTACACCTCCTGTACCAGGCATAGAGCCACCAGCTCGCCTGGAGATCAAACCCGCTACTTCTTAGTTGGTAGGTGTGGATGTTTCCACTTTGCCACCTGGACCCCCACAGTTCAGTGAGGCCTATCTTATGAAGAATGGAGCTTAAAGTAAAAATGCTGCTTCAGCGAGTTACCAAGCGCTAAAACTGACTGTCACTGTGTACAGAATATAAAGCTGTCCCATAACCTACCCTTTTTCGATCGCCTCGATTTTGTAGGTGTACGTCTGTCCCTTATCCTGGTCAGTTGTTTCAAGGGTACCAATCTTCATGCCGACAGGGCTGTTCTCAGGAACTGGGGAGACAAGTATCATAAGGATGACAGCCGTCGGATCTTCATTCAGGTCATCAACGCTGATCTGAAATTAACAAATTGGTGGATTGAGATATGGTGGTTTGCCGGTTATGAGAATTGAGGACTGGATAACTGCCAGTTAGTCTTGAAAAAGACAGAGATTTCTTAGTCTGGTTGTGAGAATAGCTCCCTGAACAAGTACAGCCATTTTCCATGCTCACAGAGTCGTGCCAGTCACTTCACTTGTAAGTGGTATGCTTGGATCAACAGCCTCAAACTTACTGTCACAGGTGGATCCAGGATTTTGGGAAAGAGGGGGCGCACTGTGCTAGAAATATTGAAATCTGTGGTGAATTTCAATGATTTGCTCCAAATTTCAAAACTTCACGGTCGATTTTACAGATTTGTTGGCCGAAAGGGGGCTGTGTGCCCCCTTGGATCCGTGCCGGACTGTCTAGAGCAAGCACTTTTGAGGAGCATGCATGCCAACATCACTGAATAGTAGAATGTACTAAGTGGTGATGTCGCGCGTAAATGGCTGTCATGCAGTTGCGATTGCAATACATTCCTACCTTGAATATCTTCTTAATGGAAAATGCCTTATTGAGGAATTTTCCGGTTGCCTTCACATCAACAGGGTGAAGGTCCTTCTTTTCAAAATCCAAAGCAACCTTAGTCTTCAATTGTGAACCAGCCACTATGAACTTATCAACATTTGTCAAAACTTGGTATCTAACGGTCTGAAATGAAATGATGCCACATCTTACACATCCTGAAAAACTCAAGGTCAAGGTCGAGGGAGGCCGACAAAGACTGTGCTAAGAGGATACATCTCACATCGATCGCAGCTTGAGATGAGACAATGCATCATTGAGTAAGGTATCAATTTTCACCATCAAATCAGATGAAACCATGTAACAAGAGACAGAGTAGGCCTTACATAATCAAGAATGACATCATGTAAGCCCACTATTCAAAACATTGGCAACTTCCCACGACATTGTGACGCCACTAATGACGTCACATTTATGGTTGCATAACTTAACCAATCTTACCGTTTTGAGTGGAGAACCTGTCAATTCATTAATGACAGACAACTGACCAATCACAGCGTTGGCTTCATTTTCGTTCACAGAAGGTTTCCCATCCATTCGTAACAGCTTTGGGACATCAGCTGACTCTTTGACGTGGATATCGAAGGATTTCATATCCGACGTCAATTTGGGCTTCCCGTTGTCTGCACACGACACTGAGATGCTGAATGTCTGAACCTTCGTGAGTTTGGCAGCCAACTGGAAAAAACATAACACATCACAGTTGATGACCATCACAGTTGGATAAACTTAGTGTCATCATATTAAGCCATACCAGTACCAGTACTTAAAACTGGAGCACACGAGGAAAACCTTGGCTCCCAGAGACAGTCGTCCTCTCTGTCACTGAACAGACGTCTGATCGGGGTTCAAACCCATCACCACAGAGGTGACAAGTCCCACTGTTTCCTCTACACCACTCTCAACCCCTACCTTTATTGTGTTCGATGCCGTATCCATTGTAAATGTATTAGTATTGGTTCCTAGAGAGCAAGTATGTTTCTGGATTTCTTCGTTCTTGTTGTCGGGATCTTCGATGAGAACACGGCCAACAATCGTACCCTCTTTAGCCATAACGCTCACCTGAGAAAAGCAGATAATAGGGAATAGGGTGAAATAACAATACAGTTCCAGGCAAGTTCAAGGGTCAAGCTCACATCACACAAATGGTAAACACGACAAAATTCAGGAAAGGCAACTAAAATATTCTCACACAATGTCAAGGTCATGGTCATTTGCCAAGGTCTTACTACAATGTCAAGGTCAGAGAAGGCAAATGGACACCAATTCCAAAGAAGCAGCTTCGATTGTTCAAACAGGACAGGTTTTTCCTACCTCGTTGTTTGACAGGCCTTTCACCAATGGTTTCTCGTTCTCATTGAGGACATTAACAACGACTGTCTTCTCCACACTCATCTTGGGTGTTCCACTGTCGACAGACCTCACCAACACTGGGATCCTCTCCATTTTCTCAAAGTCTAGAACTCGATCCTTGGCTTTCAACATGGGTTTCCCAGCAACTTGGACAATCTCAACATATTCTGTCGCAGAAAGCAACGTCAGCGTATGCGTATCTCCTTTGTCCAAATCAACTGTTCGCAGAGCACCAATCTCTGCTTTGGCACCAAATGAATTCTCAACAACATCTGAATGTTCAAGGATAATCGCCTGTAATAGAAATGAGAGATTATGAAATGAACTTCGGTGCTCTCGTCATGAAACTGTCCTCTATTCTCAGTCGTGATATGTCCAAACAAAGTTACCCCCCCCCCCTCGCCAACCAACAAATGCCAACAATTTTTCATGAAGGTGTCCTAGAAATTGCATCTCACAGCGGCATTACGTTTTCTGGGGGAGAAACCACAGCCCTCTCCCCCCACTAGGGCATCTATGACGTTGGGCAACAAAAGCTACTTGTGACCGCCAGCCTCAGACCCCCTGCTACAAGTCCTGGACTTGCCCCAGTTCTGAGATCATCAGTCAACATACTGTTGGTTTGTGATTCTTGTTTTTCAACTTGAACGTTTTCGTTCTTTCAAGTGAGCTCCCTGGAGACGTGGCCTTGACCTTGAACCTGTAGGACGGGTCCTCAGGATTGTACATCATCTTCTTGGCTGTCACGACCTTGAAGGTACACTTCGTCGTCTGGTACTAGAAATAAGTTAAGACAACCCTTGGTTGGTTCAAAACTTTGACTCAAACAAATTTCGGCTGGGTTTTTCTCTAAGAAATGAGCTGAAAGGGGTAACTCGTGAAGGTCCAGCTTGTCACCCTGAGGTAATCAGTGGTCCTAGTGCTTGCTCCCTACATCAACGGGGACGTACGAAGTGACTGCTTTAAATAAACCACTGATGAGGCCTTATAATGAGGCTTGTAATTCTATGTCAATGCGTACGGATAGGCAGAGTGGTTGTAGCCTAAACACAAGGGCCAGCATCAATATACCAGTAGACAACAGTTGAACCTCTCTTGATAGACACCTCTGCCAGGAGAACACCTCTCTATCAAGGACAGTCCCAAAGGTGTTCTCAATAGAGAGGTTCCACTGTACTTCTAAACTTTCACAAGACAATGAAATGAAATGGAAAACAGGAATTGCTTGTAGATACCTTAACATCAGTCCTCTGACACTGTTTCTTCCCCAGCTTCAGCATACCGTCGGTGACCTCAACCACTTCGCCATTAATTGTCTCATCCTTGTCAGGGTCCGCCACAAGCAGGGTCCCAACCTCGGTCCCAGGGCTGGCATCCTCATCAATCTCAGACTTGAGGTCGAGGGTTGCCAAGCTTAGCGGTTCATTGACGTTAGTCACTGTGATTTGGAATGCTTTACTCACCTGCAACATATGAAAAGTTGCGGTTCTGCAAAGAGGTTGTTCTTATAAAGAGACCAAGCCAACAAGAGTCAGTTTTCTGATTAACTGCTTGCTCACCCCACCCCCGAGACACAAACCAAGTTAGTATCTTATACTTACAGAGAGAGGAGGGTTACCATTATCTGTCGCTGTCACCTTGACATTCACCGTCCCCTCTAACTCATAGTCAAGGGGTCCATCGACGACCAGCGCATTACCAATAACACCAAACGGTATCTTGTCATTGTTCTCAATAGTATATTCCAATTTCTGATTTGCGTCCTCATCTTTTGCTGACAAGACCCCAACTTTCGTTCTGATGGCCGCATTTTCAGGAATGGTTGCTCCTGAAATGGTTGTATTCATTGCTATAAAACTGGATGATCATATGGGGAGCATGTGGTGCAGTGGTTGAGGGTCAGACTCAAGAACAAGAAGTCATGGGTTCAATTGCCAATTGAGTCCCCAAATTTTTACCCTCAACTATCTGCAAGGATCAAGTGAGCATTGAATGAGCTGCTTCTTGAGTTGGGAACATAGTTATATTTTGTAACAAAAATAATACTAAGATTTACGTACCGATGAGGGCAAGGGCTGTTGGTCTGTCATTAGCATCACCAACATCAGCAGTCACAGAGAATAACTTCTCCTTCCCAGCATCAGTGACTCCTACAGTAAGTCGATAACTCTTGGGGCCTTTCTCAAAGTCAAAATTTGGTTTTGGTCCGACCTGTAACGATGATGGCACAATTAAATCACACAGGATTTCATTTATCTGGCATGTTAGCCTCCAAGCTGGAAGTTAAGCAACATGGCAAAGCGCTGGGGCAGTGGTCCAAGAGATCACGGGTTCGATTCCCAACCGAGTTGACACTTTGTGTTCTCAACTGGTTTGAAAAGGATCAAGTGACCTCTGAATGAGCTGCTCCTTGACTTCCTTAATGTGAAGAACTTTGAAACTGTATGACAAGGGAAAGCACCATATAAAGCCTTTTGTATTACTGATTTGCCAAAGAGGACAAGCAACTGATGAAAAGATGCCTACCTTCAAAGCATCTCCAGAAATGGTAAACCTGTCAAGCATTGTGTCCACCAATCTCAGTTTGAAGTCTTTCTGAGTCTGTGAAAAACCAATGTCTTCATCTTCCACAACAAGTATCCCAATAGTCGTGCCTGCCTTAGCGTTCTCCATCACCTGAGCAAAAGATAGCATCAGAACATTGTAAACCCTTAGCATGGTGCCAACAACACTGATTTGAGAACAGGGCCTGCTAGGAGTTTCATGGACACTACTCAGAGAACTGACTTGCTTGATGTTAAGTGGCACACATTGAAGAACAAGTACTGCTCTCTTTGGTGCCATGCTGCACAGATGAGAGAATATAGGGCCTGTTTGATGTTGCTTCCAGATCAATGGGGGATCTTTAAACCAGGTTCTTCTCCATCCAAATGGAAGCAAGTTCACCAATTATGACCTTGAACAAGGTCAGTCTGATCATACCGTATTGGCACTAAGGGAAATTCCTGTGGGGTCTTCATCCACGTCCGTCACGATCACTGTGATACTCCTGTCCACATAGAGGGCGCCGTCACTGGAGCGGAGTGTGAGTGGGTAGCCATTTTTGGGGGTTTTCTCAAAGTTAAGTACAGCAGATGAGGAAACCTGTAGAAGAGATAAGGGGGGTACAGATCAGAATAGGGTCATCAGCAGACAAGATGACACAATTCTGGCCAGGTATCTCTACAAGATGAAGTTTGCAGATGACGCCACTTCCATTCAAGAATGTCACGACCACTCCCGTACCCACTGATTTCATCATTACCTACCATAAGTGCTCCACCGGCAACTTTGAAATTGGAATTATCTCCTTTCACAATGGAATAGGTATGAGGCTGGCCGACATCTTCATCAACAGTCGTCAGTTTGCCTATGACTTTCCCTTTTGTGTTTTCTGGCACTTTGATGACATGGAGGGAGGGTAACCCATTGATAATGACCACCTAAGAATAAGAACACCTATGATTAGGTACAGAACCCATGGATGATATCCAAATCTATGACACCTTTGATGCCACTCATGAAGGCCTTCGCCTTGCCATCAGAAGGGTGGAAGCATGTGTATCTGATGTTCGTAAGTGGCTCGGTTCTAATCACTTGAAGGGCAATGACGAGAAGACGGAATTTCTTGTCATTGCGTCTAAGAGAAAATTGTCTAGGCTCGAGCCGCTTCCGTCTCTACAGATCGGGTCTGCCTCGATTGTTCCTTCAGCTCATGTTAGGAATCTTGGTGCTGTATTCGACGCCAACATGTCGATGTCTCAGCAGGTCTCTCAAGTTGTTAAAAGTGTGTATTATCAGATTCACAGAATATCAAAGATCAGACGCTATCTGGACAAAACCACCTGTGCCAGAGTGATTAATGCACTCATTACCTCTCGTCTTGACTTCCAAAATAGTCTTTTGCTTGGATTACCAAATTCTGAAATCCAGCGTTTACAGAAAGCCCAAAATGCAAGTGCTCGTCTGTTATCTTTGACTAAAAAGAGGGAGCACATCACTCCTGTTTTAAAATCTCTTCATTGGTTGCCGGTGGCGTCACGCATTGAGTACAAGGTTCTCCTGGTGATACACAAAACCATCCACCGGGAGGACAGTCCACAGTACCTGAAGGAGTTCCTCAGCCCCCGCTTGCCCGGTCGTCGACTTCGGTCCTCGAGTGACCCCTGGCTTCTCGCCGTTCCGCGTTCGAGGGGTGTTTTCGGGGATCGATCTCTGCATGTCCGGGCTGCGGGGCTGTGGAACGCCCTTCCGCCGGGGATGCGTGACGTCACTGAGCAAAATGCTTTTAAGAGGCATCTAAAGACTTATTTATTTGCAAGATCTTTTTTTTAATGGTTCTTATTGATCTTATTGATCCCATATTATTATCTTTGCATCATTTTACTCTGTACAGTGCTCTGAAAATGTGTACATTATTGCAGCACTTAAATTTAATAAATTATTATTATTATTATTATTATTAGAACATTCAAGTGGGCGCAGTCGAGTTTTTCCCATTTGTCTCTGCTTCAATAAACAAATATATACGACATCAAGTGTTCTCTTCGTCTGTCGGCCCCTCGAGTAGTGGTGGAAAACCCTTGCCACCACACAAGTTTATAATACATATACATTTAAGACAAGTGGTCTCGCTTACCGTTGGTTTATCATTGAGATCAGTGACGATCATGGTAAATGTTGTGCTGACTTCCTTCCCGCTGTGGTCAGTCGCTGTCATCTTACAGGTGTACTCTTTCTTCTCTTCATAGTTAAGCTTTTCATTGACCTTGACGTCTGCTTCACAGAAAGTTGACTGCACACCATTCTGTGGAAACAGAGTATGACATTTCAGGGTTATGGCACCTAGAGTTCAGGAATGTGGAATCTAATGGGCATCGGTACCTTTCGCAAGATTCACTGAATAGCAAATGCCACTGACCACTAAAGATGAAAACAAGCTTGCCTCACTGGCAGAATTAAGAAGTTAGTACAGCTGCCTCTCAGTCCTTGCAACCTGCAGACTTTGTCTTTATCAACAGGCCATGTGAACCAAAATTCTGGCAATACCTAGGCCTAAGGACACCTTTCATGGCCAATGCCAATGTCCATCATGCAGGGGACATGGTGTTGACAAAGTGAAAAGCTGAACATTTTACCTGAGTAAGTGTTTTGCAAACCGGTGCACCAACCGTGAACACCGTACAGTCAACTTTGACGGTCAATTTATCGCCAATGTCGGGGTCCTTTATTGAAAGCTTTGCTACAACGGTTCCCGTAGCTGTATTCTCCTCTATAGCTATCTTCCCCTGGGTCACGTCTTTACTGTGTTTGCCACTTGCTTGCCATGTCATGCCTGAAGGTGCCTCTTCCATGTTCAGGACATCAATCGTTAATTCAGCGGATGCCTAAAGGATGGAAAGACAAAAGAAAGTAATGAAGTCGGCCCTGATCCATCGTGAGGGCAGTACAGTTGTAACTTTTGTGTACATCCAGCATTGCAGCCAAAGTGTGATAACTCTATCTTACCGACATTTTCGGTGTGCCATCATCTGTAGCGACCAGCGTCACCTTGTATGACTTCTGCACCTCAAAGTCGACAACCTTTTTCAAAACAACCACGCCATTTTTGACACCAAATGTGTCACTAGCTTGTCCTGTGATCGCGTAAGTCAGCACTTGGTTTTTGTCTTCGTCTGTTGCAGACGGGACGCCGACTTTGTCCCCTTTCTTTGCTCCTTCAGAGATCTTAGTATTACTCATTTTAGGAACATCTGGTTTCTCATTCACATCGTTCACGTCAATCGTCAACGTCAATTCCGCATTGCTCGGAGGTTTCCCATCATCAGTGATCTTGACCTTGATATGGTGACTCTTCATCTCTTCGTAGTTCAGCAGACATTTCTTCTTTGATTTGCGATCAAGACAACCAGTGTTGTCTGCAGCGACCTAAACAAAACATAAACAACCAATGACGTCTGTTCACTCTGGCTCAATGCGTTGTAATCAGTAAAACATACTGGATGTGTTCAGCCACACTGAAGGCTGACAGATCACAAGATGTTCACCACTCAGAAACCTAGGCCTACGTAGGCCTTGGCTACTCGCTGCATAAGAAAATCTTGCCATGACAAGGGTTCCAATCACTCTTACTACCCTCGCTCAAGCGTAGTCAAGGGAACAGTGACTGTTGGCCTTGAGCATGGGAGGGATGAAGCCATCGCCACCACAGAAAAGCCTCTTGAAACTTAGTCCTAAACCTCATCTTCAATCTTCCTTCTAAGAAAACCAGCCAGGGATGCTGGAAGTCTTCAGAAGGAGCAGGGTCTGAAGAAAGACAATTTCTCAATTTTGTAGGTCAAGTTTTCCTTACTGTAACTTTGTCACCCTCAGTGATTTTGAACCTTCCACCAGCATCGTCCACCAATGTGTACGTTAGCTTCTGTCGGTCTGACTTGGCGTTATCGGGATCCTTCCCCTTCAGAGTTCCAACGACTGTACCTGCTGCACTATTCTCATCAATCTACAAAAGAATTCGGGTCTTTCAACAACACGTGCAAACCTTGACACAATGCAAGAGAACTGTGTCTTGACACCGCACACAAAATTTCTTCAATCCTTTGACCGTGTCAGAACAATCTCAAAGTTTACCATCAACTCTCAGATATTTACTGTCTATGTGACTAGACTCAATTACCTCAGCTTTAGAGATTGCGAGTTCACTTGTCTTTTCATTGACGTCACCAACTTTCAAAGTAAAATCCTTCTCGATACTAAGGCCACCTGAATCAGTTGACTTGACTTTGATAGTGTAGGTGTTCTTGCTTTCGAAGTCCAAGCTACCATCTGAAATGAAAAGTGAGTAGAGGTAACAGAGGTTACAAAATGGCAAAAGCCATGGTATAAGTGGTATAACAGAGGTTACAAAATGGCAAAAGCCATGGCATACGGTACTTAGTGGTATAACAGGGGATACAAAATGGCATAAGTGGTATAACAGGGGTACAAAAGGGTAAAAGCCATGGCATAAGGGATGTAACAGAGGTTACAAAATGGCAATTGTCATGTTGTAATAGAAATGGAAGTGACTGCTAGACCAGAGATTGAGATGCCAACATACCTGTTGATAGTTTCCCATCACTCGTCAAGACAAGCTTTCCACCGCCGTTGTCGCTGAGGGTGTACACATGCTTGTCGTCTTTGTCAGGGTCCTTTGTATCGAAGCTGACGATCTCGCCTTTGAAGTTCTCCTCCACCTCAAGGTCCTTGTTGCTACCTGTGCTTGGTATGACCTCCTGGAAAACCAAAATGGGGGTCAGCCTGATGGGACATGTGTCCATAAACCTCCCAAAAGCGAAACCCCCAAAGCACCAAAATGACTTCACCGTAGTCTCACGTCTCATCTTCTCGTAACTGGGGAGAGTGATTGAAGTGGACAGGGATCCCTAGGACTTGCACTTGCAAAAATATTTTGGCGTTTATTGCAACCTGACAAGCCATTCTCCACACATCGTTGCTAGGTTGTTCACTCGTCTGTGGGCTCCACTGCGGAACCAACACCGACAGTATGCTAGATTGATGACAAACTTGCCACACCAGAAGCCATAAGCTGGCCACAGTATCAGGCCAACCAAGTCTGACACCACTTACCTCTGGTTTCTCATTCTCATCATTCACATCAATGTCAAACTTTGCACTATCAACACCATGTTTGGATGTAACCTTCACTAGAATCGTATAACTGGATTTCACTTCATAGTTCAAGTCCCCTGCAACTGTGATCTCCGCTTTAGCCTGCAAGGACAATAAAATGATTCTCACTCTAATCAACGGATAAAGCTAAGATCTTTACTTCTGCTGAGGCTATTTCGGAAGTGCTGACTTGGAACAGTCCAAATGTCGTTTCAAGATATTTTAGCTCCAATAGTAAGTGCCCCTCCTCAAACAAGGACAACATTACCAGCCTATCTGTGACTGCTCCAGCAAAAGCAAGCACTTGTGGCAAGTGATCATCACTGGTCATCAGTTTACTCAACTATTATCACTGCTGTCCACTACTATTGTAAACATGCAGAGACATATACATGTATTTCAGCTGTTGTGCTGTAAGGCTGTTAACCCTTTCTTTGGTTGCGACAACCGCCTACCTTTGCTGGAGCGGATTACATTTTACACATACCTGTTGAAGACTTCCAATCTTGAACATTCCCTCCCCGTCATCGAGCAGTGAGGCATCCACCAACGGCGTACCTGGTGGATCGACCGTAAACTCCAGTACTCCAACCAGCGTACCAACTGCGACGTTCTCGTTGACATTTGCCTTGTTGTCCTTAAAAACTGTGCTGCCATCTTTTTTCATGAATTTGACAGATTTTAGACTTGATTTGCCCGTCATCACTGGCACATTGACAGTAGTTGATGCCTGGAAAGAGGATAAATCAGTGAGATGAGAATTGGCTTTACAAGCTTCTATGGCCCAATCGCAAACAACAGAGATGTTCCAGTAGTGGGCTGTGTCTTACACTACATTCAGGAGCACCCAGGTTCAAACCTGTAATGGACATGACTTGGCAGTGAGTGGTGAAGCAGCATCTCAAGTTATCGAGTCAGAGGCCGGTGCTAAAAAACCTACCTTCAACGCTGGCTTCCCATCATCAGTAGCTTCGATAGTCAGTTTATATTCCTTTTCTGTAAGTTTAGCTGCAGTTGTTTTGACGATTGAACCACCCTTCACTGTAAAGGCATTGCCGATGTTCCCCGAGGTTATGGTGACTGTGTGTTTCTGTCCTTTGTCTTCATCTTTAACAATGACTGTTCCCAAGACAGTGTTTGCAGCCGCGTCATCACGTACACCATTAACTGGAAATAACGTAATTAAATTCCTTCATAGATTCAAAGGACAACAGGTCCTGGCTGCCGCCCGTGTTGGTAACTCCAGACTGCAACCACACATGCCTCTCCACAGTTGGTGGTATGATGGAGACAAAACAACTCGAGTTAGTTAACTCCATCCACTGTTAGAGGTATGAGGGACAAGAAATGTCTCAACCGTGAGGGACTGAGAAAGAGGTATCCTGACTTATCTCTTTACCATAGGCCTACATAAATGAACCATCACACCATTTTTAGTCAAGCACCTTACAGAAACATCCCCAAAAGACTAAGGCAGCTAATTAAGAGTAGAGGGTGCTGAATCACTTCAAATGTACTGGTGACACATCTCGGTCCTCTTCACTTCCATGACCTACCTTTTGCCGTTAATTTTGGTGCTTCATTGACATCTGTGAGAGCAATATCGAAGACCTTTTCCGTAGAGAGGGGTGGTTCACCAGAATCTGTCACCCGGATCTTCACCGAATGTGTTTTTTCCTTCTCGTAATTCAGCTTGCAATTCTCTCCACCTAATTTCAAACAGGCCTTGTTTGATACAGCAACCTGTGTTGAAAGATCACTCATCAGACATTCAGACATGAAGTAGAGAAAAGTTTTGTGAAGCACTGAGATTAGAGCCTCATTTATCTGTCCTGACTTGAAGGTAACTTGCAAGGTATTGTCATAAGTATTGGCAAAAAAAAGATATATGCATTTGTGTGTCTCTCACACAAGAAATGCCTCCCAAAAGTTTGAAAACCTACCTTCAGTTTGTTCCCGTCAAGTTTAAACCTTTCCTTAGCCGAGTCCAGCATTGTATACTTAAACGTCTGGCCTACGTCAGGGTCTTTAGCAGTCAATGTCCCAACGAGGGTGCCATCGTCACTGTTTTCACGGATCTGAAGGTGAAGACTTCAGTTTATAAATGGAGAAAACCAGCATTGGCAATGTTATCCTCTCATTCACATGAGGAATGACCTGACTGGGGATTGAACCAACAATCACAGAGGTGCAAGTGCCGTTGTTTGCACTGTGCCACTCTGACAACCCCCTATAAGTGATGTGGTACTCTAACCAGGGAAATATTTTCTTGGTAAATAGGTACTGGCATTATAGAGAGGAAAAGGTAAAGATTTGACGATACTCACAGATTTGGTATCCAACTCCAGTGTTGGTGGATCATTGGTATCAAGCACAACAATACTGAACCCCTTCTCAAAACTTAACCCTCCCTGATCTGTTGTCTTCAAGTGGAACTTCACCTCCTTCACTTTTTCATAATCAAGATTGACACCTTTTATCTGAAAGAGAAACTTCAAAGTTGCAGACTGCAAATCACTTGCCTCTAACGGCACTGCAGAAATTGCTGAACACCACACAAAGCAAATGGATTCTATCTTTCACTGTAATACAGGATATTCCTCTAAAAGAGTGCAGCACCTGACGGGACAGCGTCCAAGACGTCCTGCACATCATTCATGATGTCTCGAGGCGAGACGAAAAAAAATTAGATTGTTTCACGACGTCATGATCGCTGAAACAACCGGATTTTTTTTCGAGTCACGTCATGCGTTCAGAAATGACGTGTGGGACGTCATGACGCTGTCCCGTCAGGTGCTGTGCTCTTTTGGAGTGATAGAGTCTATTGGTTTGAACTAAGCAGTTTTCTACCTTGAGTTTGTCACCAACAACTTCACAGTACTGTGCAACACCAGCCTCCTTGATACTGTAGGTGTGTTTGTCCTTCACATCTTGGTCTGTTGTCGACAATTGGATCACTTCATCTGGCTTCGAACCCTCGGAAACTCTGAAAGTTGTCTTGGATTCTCCATCTACGAGAACGTTCTGAAATTTGAAACAACATCATCAACTTATATTGCACGAGTACTCCAATATCACCCATTCAACATCTCAGCAGGATCAAATCAGTTTCGATTGAGTGGAAGCGACGGATCAGAACAATTCATACCCACCGTTGGATTGTCATTCTTGTCATTGACAATGACCTTGACCTTCAGGATGCACTCAAGGCCACCAGCGTCCTTTACTCTGATTGTCAACTCATAGCTGCGCTTTTTCTCGTAATCCAAGCTAGTTTTCAGTTTGATGGAAGCTGTGCATGTGGTACCACTTGGCTTCTGGTGAGGAATAGATTGGGACAGGTTAATACATAGGTTAGGCCTACTACATGTAGTTTTACATAGATCTACAGCAATTTCTCTCATTCTAAAGCAGCATGTAGTAATCTACAGTAATTCCTCTTCTACCTCTCCCATGACTATAACGTCTCACCTTCTTGGTGCATGCTGGAGCTGTCAACGAGAACTTATCCTTCTCAATATCCAGGGATAAACTGATCTTTTCACCATCGTCAGGGTCAGTGATTTCGACCTTTCCAAGGTCAGTTCCAGCGGCCTTGTTTTCATCCACAGAGATGTCTGCGATGTTTGGACAAACTGGGGCTTCATCGATGTTGGTTACTTTAATCTCAAATGCCTTCGCCACCTAAAAAGCGACCATAAAATTATATCTTTATCAGCCGATTATTACCCAATATCTGAAGACCATTTAAGTTACTCTAAGAGTCAAGTTTACAACATAAAAAGTATATTTGGCAAATCACCCGACTTACACTCAGTACAGGTTTCCCATCATCCTTTGCACGAATGGTGACGGAAAATTTGGGCGTCTCTTCAAAATTCAATGATTTAGCCAAGGACAACTTATCGCCCTTCAGAGTAACATATTCACTACCACTGATCACTTCATATGTCAGCTTCTGCCCGACATCCTCATCTTTGGCTGAGACCACACCTAAGTCAAAGAAGAGAAAATGGTGAGAAGCAATCATTGCAAGTCACTCAGCCCAAAAACTCCTTTAGATTTGGGGATAATGCTGTGTACTACAACTGCTGTGATGGCCACTGACACTACTACCTCTCAGCAAATGGGCGCACCTTTTTGGAAAATGGTGTAATCACCGTCGGTGGCGCCAGCTGTGGAAAAATGAAAATGTGGCAATATCGTGGCTCTTTATGGACAACGTACGATCCAAAATGTGGTCAGTTTTTCGTACCTATCTCAGTCCCCGCCTTTTCATTCTCATAAACTGCAGCATTACTTAAAACAAGGCTGTTGAGATCAGGCGCGTCGTTTTCATCTTTGACCGTGACCATCTGGGTGAATGTCGCCGTCATGGCTGGTTTACCGCTGTCGACCACACGGATGCCTATTTCATGCTCCTTATTGACCTCATAGTTCAGATTTGCTTTAGCAACTTGAAGTTTTCCATCCACGATTTTGAATCTCCCACCCGCATCATTGACCAAGGCGTAGGTGAAGGTCTGCACCTTGTTGTCGGCGTTATCAGGGTCGACTGTGACAAAAGGACCAATCTCTGTCCCCGTGGGGGAGTTTTCTTTAACCTAAGTATAAGAGAGAAAAGGGACTCTCAAGTCTTTTTCAGGATGGTAAGTCTCACTCTAATGGGGAACCCGGCGGTTCATCCGGCGGTTTATCCCGACAGGTCGGCGCTGCGAGCGGTTGTACTGAAACAACGTCATCATTGACGTCAGTTTAAGTGTTGATGTTGCGTCATAAAAATTTTTCCTGTACCGAGTACATTTTTTTGCAGGAAAAATAACACAAAAGACGTTGCTTTCATCGCCATTGTATCTCTTCATTTTAAGAAAAAAAGGAATGAGATTAAAAGAAAATTTAATCTGCTACACGATGATGTAAGTTTTACTGTCAGGTGACCAACACAAATGGCTTAGTGACGTTTGTGTGCGGGTTCCCCATTGGTTAACCTCATAACTGATGAAAACCACTGCGTGCACTGAACTTTTTCTGAAACCGACAATCTTCTGCAAGGCAGCAGGTCTTCATCAAAATCATAAAAAGATCTTTTTCTGCGTGATGTGCTGCACGTGTTGCACCAGTATCACGTTACTCCTGGGCGGATGATTTATGACTGACTATCACTTTTATATCATTACTAAGAAGATGTCTTAAAATAGTCCATAAGTTCTTTTGTTTCTTGCACATCTATTGATCTGTACTCAGCAGTCTGTTGCAGAAACAGACAATGAAATGGTGAACTCAAGGAAACCCACAGCTTGAGATTAAACAGTAGATCTCGGAGGGCGGGCCAACAGTTATACACGGAGACAAAAGGAAGAGATCTATACATGACAACATGGGATGGTTGTGAAATAGTTTCCAAATAGGATGCAAATTTATACTGTAGGAAAAAACGTATCGCTGCAAACAATCTAACAATGTAGTGTATGTTCGTGTTTACTTCATGGATTAGACGGCATCTTGTTCAGAGTTGTCGGATGACCAACAAGCTGTTTCTGTCAGCTTTGATCGATCAAAGTTCAATGAACTTGAGCTGACGTGTCTAGTGATTAACAGAAAGCGAATCCTCCCAAAGTTATTGAATATGACTTCTGTAAGACACCCAAGAGTCTGGGTCTTGTCTACTTCAGGGCATCCTGACGTAATCAGAAGTTCTTAACGTTCGCTTGCTACATCACCGCACAACATAGGAAGTGAGCGCTGAGAACCACTGATTACTTCAGAATGAATTCAGGGATTTAAACAACCTGCTTGTATATTCCACACGGTTCCCTTGTCAATGCCCGAAGAGAAACAGGACATGTGCCTGAACTATGAAGACAGTTCACTACATTTCCACTCACCTCTGCATTGGCCACTTTAGATTGACTTGGTACTTCATTTGTATCCGTTACCTTGACTGTGTATGTTTTTGTGAATGACAGCGGCGGTGTGCCGTTGTCTGTCGCTGTCACTTCTACACTGTATTCATTTTTACTTCCTTCGTAATCAAGATTTGCTTGTTTTCTCACCTGGGAAGAAAACATGATCAAGAAGTCGCACACGAGTTACATTGATAAAATCATCATAATTGAGATCCGAGCACCAAATTTGGCAATATCAACTCCATCCATGAACAACAGCTGGACACACACAACAGTGGGCTCATAGACAGCCAATCTCCATATGGTGAATGAATCAAGCACTTACCCTGAGTTTAGATGACTTATCATCACTCGAAATCATGAATTTATCCGCACCTTTCCCACGTACAGNGTTAGCAGACCTCTGTCTCACACGCTACTCACCGTTGGATTCTCATTGACATCTCCGACGTCCAATATCAAAGATAACGTCTCCTCGAGTCCACCCTTGTCTTTCGCCTTGACACTGAATTTGATCTGCTTAAGCTTCTCAAAGTCCAATGATTTTATCATGGCAAGAGATGCTTTACAATATGTATTTTTCTGAAATCAGAATCATATTCAAAACTGGTTAGAATCCTTCCCACAGCTCATATTCAAGATGGCTGCTATGGTGGCCATCTTGAATTCCATTTCCACTGATCATCTTGAGAAAGCTCTGAGTGATCGGCCTGAAATTTTTCTGACAGGGAACACGAACGGTAAAGCTTCCATCCCCAAACTTCAGAAAAATAACAATCTGTAACCATGGTAACATCAAAGTGAGGAATAATGGCCGAAAAAAGGTTACAACCACTGAGCAATACCACCGGGTGAGGACGGTCAACACACTAATGTTGTTAAATACTGCAAAAGTCATGAAAATGCTTACGTCAACCATACTGCAGCTAAACGGCTTGCTGATTTTGACTGACTTGTCCGAGCCAATCAGCTCTCCCTTCACAGAATCATCCTTGTCAGGGTCTTTCACTGTAATTTCAGCGATTACGGTGCCTAGAGGATGAGGAGATTGTGAGATGTAAGAAGCAGATACTGATGCAGTGATGATTCCAATTAACCCTTCAAGAGCCAACTACTGACCGTTTCGTTTCATTTCAATTCACACTGTTTAATCACTTGCAAGTGAAACCCCATGGGAGATATTAAAAACATCATAATTACCCGCTGGTGAATTTTCCTTCACAATTATATGATTTCCCTTTCCACTCACTGGTAGCACCGTAAACGCGTACGGTTTCTCATTGGCCTCGGACACGGTAATCGTGATCTTGGACTCAACCTAAATGGTGAAACCAGAAGGAGGGAATGCAACATAAGTAACATCAAGGGCCTGCATCCGAGATACTGAACTACGCCCTGGTGCAAGTGGGGAATTTTTGCCCAGAAATGCAACTGACTAGGCCTAGGCCTATTTAAATTGGCCGTGGCTGAGAATGAGTTAATGGACGGGACTCGATTCCCAAGAAGTGGAGAAAGTCGCGATAATCTCACCGACATCGGCGGTGTTCCATTGTCTGTCGATTTCACTTTAATCTCAAACTGTTGAGCGCCATCTGTCTCATAATCAAACGTCTTCGTAATCGACAGCTTGTTATTGACGATCTTAAACACGCCGTTGCTGTCATCAATGAGTGCATATGTATACTTCTGGTCTTTGTCCTCGTCCTCTGTCTTGAATTCAAGGAAGGTTTCACCTGTTTAGAAGGTACTAATCGTTTCATCAAGGAAGCAACATTTACAAGAACGTACATAATACCAAAAATACAAATGTGTGCAGCTTGAATTTTCGATTATACCGCAACATATTTCTGATTAACTCACTAACAGGTGAACTGCAGAGATTTGGGGGAAGGTTCCTGAGTGAATAGTGCCATCATTTAGCCTGCTTCTGTGACAGTCAGCAGCTCAGATACAAATCCTCCCAGATCGAACAACCACATCTTGCGCTGACAAGCGTTCCTATCACGCCTACTCTCGAGGAAGCGTAGTTTGAAGGGCGAAGTGACCGTAGGCCTTGATATGTCAAGATGCCTGATCATGTAATTGCGCCATCACCAATGCTCACCAATTTTGGTGCTTTCTTTGCATTCAGCCTTCTCTGGTCCCACAGCTAATGGCTTCTCATTAACATCACTCAGAATGACAGGAACATCGGCGATTTTAAACTTCTTTGGATTCCCATCATCTTCAGCCTTGACGATGAGGTTTACTATCCCCTGAGATTTCTCATGGTTCAATAAGCCTGTCTTCCCTTTCCCTGGGTCCACCGCAACCTGGAGAGTAACATTTAGTACCGTACACATGTATATAGCACCATGGGAGAGGGCCAACATTAATAATACATGTTGAAGGGCTGACTTCAATAGACGATTCTCAAATTAGCAGATCTGCGCACTTCTGCCGAAATCGCAAACACAACCTCGGTCTGAAACCAGCTAACATGACACAATCCATGATTCAGCAATGGTCGACTCTGATGCAACGTCATCGAACTCACTGTCGTGGGGGTCTCTGTGTCACATCATTCAGTTTCAGATCGAGGTTATGGTTGTGATTTCGGCAGAAGTGCGCAGATCTTTCTCGTTTACATCAATTTGAGAATTGACTATAGCACATGTTAAAGGGCCGCCGTTGATAGCATATTTTGAAGGGCCGAATCAACAGCACAGGTTGAAGGGCTGACGTCAATAGCACATGCTGAAGGGCTGATGTTCATAGCACATACTGAACGGCCGACGTCGATAGCACACATTGAAGGGCCATGTAAACAGATTCAGTATTGTGGGAACTTGAGGCCGAGACTTTTGTTATTTTTCCTGGCACAGCTCCAAGATACACGGGTCTCAATTTTGAATAGATAGACCCCTATCTTATCTCATACCCTTATGAATATTTTTCCACTTTTGTCCTTGAAACTTTCAAAGCGGCCATCAGAAAATTCAAGGATGGTAAAGACAATATCTGTTGTTTCATCATCGTCTGCTCCTAGGGAACCAACCACTGTCCCCTTGGCACTGTTCTCTGGTATCGTGTTAGGAACAAACTGAAAGATGACATTGGGTAAGGTCAAAGTCAAATACATGTCAAGGTCAAACACTTTCAATGCCAGCCATCTTGAGGTAATCAGTGTTTTTTATGCCCAATCCACACAGTCATAATTTTAATCAAAGTTACTGAATATACAGGGACGGATCCAGGATTTCGGGAAAGAGGGGGCGCACTGTGCTAGAAACATTGAAATCTGCAGTGAACTTTAATGATTTGCTCCAAATTTCAGAATTTCACGGTCGATTTTACAAATTTTTGTTGGCCAAAAGGGGGGCATGCGGCGGGTGTGCCCCCCCCCTTGGATCATCCGTGCCTCATATACTAATTCAGAGCTTACGGCTTTCATACACTCATCTAAGTGCAAGCCCTTCACTCAGCATATTCAGAAATTTTGATCAAAATCATGACCCTGTGGACAGGCATCCCTTCCTCACTGCGCACAAACAAGGAATGTTCACATGGGGTGATGAAAGGGAGTGAGTGCCAAGAACCAGAGTCCACCTCACGATGGCTATAGCAAACAAACAAGGAATTTTCGGCCAGCCAGTGGAGGAGACATGACATACCCTAAGATTAGATGGCGCTTTATTGGTATTCAGTATCTTCAATGTGAATTCCTTCTCAAAGAAGGCTCCCTCCAAATCTGTCGCCTTCAGTTTAAAGACATACCTGAAACAGAGTAATAACGTGGATGAGAAAGTTTTAGATATGTTCAGTCATTCGTTGCCGAGAATGTCAACTGGTGCATTGAACGCCTTGCTTGCACTATACAGCACGGCTTAACCAGCCAGCCATTTCCTTAATGGTCTAGTGGTTGGTGCATTGGCCTCTTGAGCTATAAGTTCAGCCATGATCACTATGTGGATGGGTGACCAGCGCACGTATAAAACCCCAACTCTTGATGATATATGTTACCCTTCCTGAAACACACAGCATTTGCTTGGCAATAGCCAATGCTACTAAGAAGAAACAAAGTCACAAATGAGAGATCTGGGAATTGAACGTATGAGCTCCTCAGTATAGAGGAACTTCACGTGATGTCATAAAGTCCACACTTGACGTCAAATTGACCACGTGTTTCCTGAAGGAACATCACGATGACGCAATGACGTTATTTCGTGTGCTGTCGCCTCACGTCACGCGTGATGTCAATCCACGTGTAGCACCCTATTGACGCCAGTTTACATCATTTTGATGTCCAGTCACATGATTTGATGACGTCAGTGGGATTCCTCTATAAGACCTAGTTAACATCACCTATACTCCAGCCTCACCACCTGCTGTCCAAAGTCCTGAAGAAATCAGGTCCTTTTAGCATCGCTCACACAAGCTTCCCTAGGCCTCAGCATGTGAGCTTCATGTCAATGGTATTAGAGGACCTGATTTCTCCAAGGTGGTTCATTCTCCCATACCAGGGCTTGGTCTCGCTCCTCATCATAGTGGATGAAGACGAGCGAGGTAAAAACCCCTGCTGTGGGAGGATGAAGATGGCTGTACAACATCTAGTGCAGTAATGCATAAAAACATTTGCAAAAAACTGAAGCTTTTTAGTAAGCACTTAAGGGCAAAACAAAGCAAACCATGACATTAAACTGAGCTAACAGTGAACATCGTACAAAATGACATCAATGAAGTGGCAAAGATATGATGACAAGCATAGCATTTAGGACAAATTGTATGAAAACTTAGGCATAGCATAGGACAAAACTGCATAAAAATTTAGGCATAGCATTTAGGACAAAACTGCATAAAAATTTAGGGATAGCATTTAGGACAAAGTTGCATAAAAATTTAGGCATAGCATTTAGGACAAAATTGCATAAAAATTTAGGCACAGCGGCATTTAGGACAAACTGCATAAAAATTTAGGGATAGCATTTAGGACAAAGTTGCAGAAAAATTTTGCTAGCATTGAGGACAAATTTGCATAAAAATGAGGCGTTTAGCGAGATGTTTGAAGCACAGCCAATGATTGTTTTGTGTAGATACTTAACGGTGTCCTGAAGGCATGCAGCAAAATGGTGGAATTTTTAAAAGATTTTCTAGAATAAGAAACATTATCATCAGCGAATGTGTCAGTTTCCAAAGATTGTTATACTGAAACTTTCTGAAGAATTTCATCTTAGAATAAACTATGAGATGTTTGAATGCGTGTTTCACTTGGTACCTACGCTTTTGCTTCGTTATAATTTGGCTCATTCTGAAGACAGAGTTGTGTGTTCTTCTTGATAAAAAGCCGATTCTTTGGGTTGCTTGTTAATTCAACTGTGTGTGTATCAACATCAGCAGATGTGACGGCGATTGTAGCGAAGCAGGTCTTTGCCTTGGTTTCTTCACTTATGGTGAGGACACTAACGGTGATCTGCAATAAAGATAATGATATATGGCTTTTATGTAACACTTTCAATGTTATACAGTCGCAATGTGCTTCACATTATTCCCCCATTCACTCCAGAAATATTTTTGGGAACTAAAGGAGCAGTTCATGCAGCACATAGCTTGATCCCTTCAGACCAGTTGAGAGAGCTGATGCAACAGCTGGTTATTGAATCTGTGGCGTCTCTCTCGGTCATGAATCAGTCGCTCTAACCATCGCATTCCCCCCATCCCACGATACTGAGTGGAGGAAGGGCACTGTAAAGGTGGGGCTCCCTAAATGCCTCTGTAAAGGAAGGAAGCATGGAGACTTACAAAGAGCATCCCTGTTGTCCGAACTTTGTAACTCCGCAGCTGTGAGTTACACTGGACAACAGACAAAACTCGAAGAAATTCTACACGCACTTAGCTGCACTTACATCCGTAGGTTTAGGATTTGGCCTCGCACAATAAATTGTGTTGTCTGACCACTGACCATCTGACTGGCATGTCACCTTAAAACCTGCTGCTTTTTCTGCTGGGTTTGAAGCCTTCAGAACAAGACTTGACCTTCCACAGACTGCTGTGCAGACATCGCCAGGCGTTGGCCAAAACTGAAAGAATATCAACGAATACAATACTCGTGTGTCTTTTCCAGTTATTCGTCTTTTTCCCTGTTTTTCACTTCTTTGACCTTCATGACAACTGCATGACAACCTCGCATGACAACTGCACCATGCGCCATGACGACTGCATGTCAACTGCACCAAGCACCATGACAACAGATGACGACCTCACTATGCACCATGAAAACTGCACCATGCACCATGACAACTGCACCATGCATCACCCAAAGAACCGAGGACATCTGCTTCTAAGTCCAATGCTCTACCCTGGGTTAGACATCGCTGTCTCCAACTAGCACAGCTAGGCCTATGTAGGACATGGTTACATCAATCTCCCCTCAGAATGCATCCATTGAACTCACCTTTGGGCATTTTAACTCCTTCTTCTGACACCTCGGGGACTCCAATTTTGGAGGACAATATGTCGGTGCAATTCTTTGACAGTAAACTTTCTGGCAGCGGATTCCATCCTCGTTTAGCTTGTAACCAAAATTGCATGAACAAACAGCATTTGGATCTGTGCACTTCTGTTCACACTTATCATGGCAAGTGGCAGATTCCTAGAAGATTTGAAGAAAAGTGAAAATTAGATACCAAAACCCAAATCTGTTCATTAAAACATGTTGTACATCTCACCTGCTCAGTAAACACCGCTGCCAGGAAGACACTTCCCCATCATGGACACCATAACTTATAAAGTTGTCATTTCTCCCCATTTTAACCCATGAGGACATCAATACTTTCAGCTGCAACACAAACATACATGTTATTTCAGCTACTAAGGAACTTACTTCTAGCAAGCCACTACAGAAACATAATTTCTTCAGCCAGCCATGACAGAAACTTACTTCTAGCAAGCCACTACAGAACCTCATTGCTACCAAAACTTACTTTCAACAAACCACTACAGAAACCTACTTTCAGCATACCACTACAGAAACTTACTGTTGCAGAAACTGACTTTCAGCAAGCCACTAAGAAACTTGCTTTCAGCAAGCCACAACAGAAACTTACTACTAGAAACTGACTTTCAGCAAGCCACTACAGAAACTTGCTTTCAGCAAGCCACAACAGAAACTTGCTTTCAGCAAGCGACTAAAGAAACTTACTGCTACAGAAACTGACTTTCAGCAAGACACTACAGAAATTTACTGCCACTGGAACTGACTTTCAGCAAGCTACTACAGAAACTAACTATCTTCACCCAGCCACTACAGAAACATAGGCCTACTACTTACGGAAACTTAATAAACAAGCCAATACAGAAACTTACTTTCAGCCGCTATACAAACTTACTTTCAGATCAGGGCACGCCTTTCCGTTGCATTGTTTCGGTGTGATGATTTTCCGTTCTCTCATCTTATTACCTCCATTACAATTACGGACACATTTAGACCATGGGCCCCAGTCACCGACCTTGAAGAAAAAGTGGCACAGCAATTATCCAGCGAAGAACAAGGATCAAAACATGATGCATGATATAATAAAAACTTGCACTCACTTTGCAATCAGTATTTTTATATCTCTCACATCTCTGTTTCTTTGAAAGTTTATCTTTCTCTGGGCATGCCCCACCACAGAAGGCAGGAACAGCGACAGTTCTGGTTGCCTCTTGTGTCCCAATACCACAGGTTTCGGTACACTCCATCCAGTTAGACCACTTGCTCATTTCACAGTCTTTCTTTTCACTCTCTTCACAGGGCTCTTTTTCCAACAACAAAGGGCATTTTTTGCCACCGCAGGCTTGTTTTGTGGTCACAGTTCTCTTCCTTTCCCTGGAAGCAATGAATCATACAAGAACTTGAGCTTTGTTTAGACGAGGCCAAGATAGAAGTGATTGGTAACCCTCGCATCCATATACATGTATTTGAACTTAAAGGGACCCTACAGGCTGCCTCCTCATAGGCATTTTGATGTGCTCATTACACTGATCGGTTGGCATGAGAATCTAACTCTGACATGTATTGCAAGTAAAATACACTAAACATCAACATTTGAGCCAAAATCTGTAGGTTGTCAGTTGCTAGCGCCACCTGTGATGAAGTGACCGCACTGATATGAGCCTAATAGCTAGCTGCCAACAGTCCCTTTAAGGCTCTTTGAATGACTCACCCTAGATGTTAAAAGGATCCTAGCCGCCAGATGTGGTCCTNCAACCATCCGTGGGGCTTGGACACTTTTCTTTCCTTAATTACATCCACTCTCTTAATTAGGTCCAGCAACCATTTGTGGTGCTTGGACACTCTTCTTTCCTTAATTGCTCACTCATCCTGTCTACACAGGTGTTAGTTCTACATTTGGGTTTCAGCTCAGTCTTTTCTAGAGTTTCAGATTGTAAAGTTCCACTTGAAAAAGACCCCGGTTGGGGTCGAAAATTCGTGAATTCTGGACCCATATTCATAAAACCCTGCTAGGCTTAGTTGCCTGCTAAATTGCCTAGTTGTACAGGCCAATGTACACAACTAGCAGGCAACTAAGCTAGCAAGGTTTTATGAATATGGGCCCTGGAGATTGACTGGTGGCTATATTGGATGTCCAATCGGGCTAAAATTTCACATGCACATAAAGGTCATCTAGAGGGAACCACACAGCACATTTGAGCGCTCTGGGTCAAGTCGTTCCTGAGTTATAGCACATTGGATGATTTTCGGGTTACGCCACCTGGCGGCCATATTGGAACTTTAATCAGGCCGAAATTTGACGTGCTTGTAAAGGTCACCTAGAGGGAGGTAAATATCAAATTTGAGCACTCTGGGTCAAACCATTCCTTATTTTGTTATTGCACTTTTTGTTTTTTTTTGGTTTTGGCCACCTGGAGGCCAAGCCAAG
>NMRB01000215.1:136539-147884 GCA_002633025.1 Notospermus geniculatus
TGTTAGTACTGACAGGTAACGTTACAACAATTCCAAAAGATATTTGTAGAGTTACAGGAATGGATGAAAAGGAGAACATTGTGACATACGAGGCAAGGGGTAGCCTAAAAAAACAACTCGGGTCTTATTAAAGGTAACATTACAAGAATTCCAAAATATATTTGTACAGTTACAGGAATGGATGAAAAGGAAAACACTGCGACACACGAGGCAAGGGGTAACCTCAAAAAACCTACTCAGACCTTAGTAAAGGTACCATTACAAGAATTCCAAAAGATATTTGTACAGTTACAGGTGTGGGTGAAATAGAAAACATCGTGAAACACGAGGCAAGGGGGTAGCCTCAAAAAGCCTCAGAATTCCAGGACCTAGATTTCCAAGAAAATCGATGCTTTTGCACCTAAGGAGCTGAGATTGACGAGGATGCCTTTGTACCTGGTTTGGTGCTCGTGCAGAGGGTGGAGTTCAATCTCGCTAGCCCAGAAGTAAACGACGTTCCATATTTTCGGTTTGCTCCACTTGACGTTTGAAGGCAGAGTCAGTAGTCGAAACCGTCAGACCTCTGCGTTAGAGATTGGGTGGAATTCTCCACGTCTCAGATCAACGTTGGCTTCTGTCAATTTTTCCACTAATTATGAGTCTTTGATCTTTTGCTTGCCGAGTCCCATCGCGGGTCAGCTGGCTACGTTGGCGCGGCATGTGTTGAGCCAAATGACTTAATCATCGTTGCTGCTAGCTCTACACTAGGCTCAGGTGTGATGTAATCTAATGCCCCCCCCCCCCGTCTTCCTGATGTCCCCCGATTAAGGATCTGTGGTCTCAGTGGAGTCCAATTCAAATGGTGCCGCTGGGGGGGGGGGGCATTAGATTCTTTACACCGGCTCGTTAAGTATTTCATATCATAATTTATTCAGGTGGTTGTATCAGTACGACCCTATTTTCGAGCTACTGTATGTCCTAGGGCCTGATCTTGCTGGTCTCGGGGCTGGTCTGGCATGTCTAGTTCATGGAGGGCCCCTTCAATTACTCGGTCGACGCCACGACGTAGCCTGTGGCCTCTGCCAAAGATGAGAAGCAAAAACTAAACGAGGTCGCTGGAATTGGTGCACCAGAGTCAACTGCGAAATCATGAGAACCAACCAGAGCGCTTGTTAGTCAGCAGCGATTATTCTGATTGGCTGGGGAAAGGTTAGTGTTAGGGTCAAGCACGAGGCGATTGGCTATGTGGTGGACCGGACATTCGGGAGAAGAGCTCAGTGCCCTGGCGATTTTTATGGTGTCATCATCTAGTAACAATAGTTTAATTAGTAGTTTGATAATAGTTTAGTCTCATGAATAAACTAACATTGACATTTTCACGAAGAAATATATCATTACGTACCTGTCTGGTTGTGCTCTGGCCACTAAATCCCGGATCTCCAGCCAGACTTCTCGAACAGGACCGAATGCATTTTCCAAGGACCTCTCCCCCTCCACTCGAATCCACCCAGCCAACTCTACATGAAGCCCAGGCAGCTGATCATATTCTTCTCTCAGTTCCTTCATCCGAGCGTCGGAGCATCCGATACCGAGTGAACTTGCCTTTTGTTCAATGGATATCAGCCTATACGTCAACCATCTTGCAGGCGAGAGGTTGTCCACCATCGCCGCAAAGCTTTCTTCCATCGCGACGTGACTTCGTTCTTTGGCCTGCTGCTGAATACCATCGCTTTCTCTGCGGATCATTTCAAGTGTTTCCAATGCATCTGTGGTGTAACCTGACGTGATCTCCCGTCGTAACCATGTCAACATGTGGTGGAACTTCCAAAAGGAGATGCCCATTTTGAGTGGGACTGCTGACAAGCTGAAGGATAAAGAGAAGACAAGACTGCCTTGTCGAGTATCAGGTCCAGGAAAATCCTGTCAAAAGGACTACAAGTTCCTTTGGCATAGTCAGTGCCAAGTAGATAGGTCTGATGAAGAAAGGAAATTATGGAGTCTAGTCCACACTTTGAATCTCCCCAGCACTGAAAGCCTTTGCACAGGCAAGCTGCCTAATATAACTTAGGCATATCTCATCCCCAGAATGTCTACCATGTTAGGCGTTTTGCCTAATGTTTCTTGCCTTCTTTCGCAATGTGATGTCTTAGGCAGATCGCCTCATAAACATTTAGAAAAATGTCCAACAGATAGCCTACGCCTAAGGAACACTAAATGACATGATAGACATTCTGGAGATGAGATAATGCCTAACCTATATTAGGCAGCTTGCCTATGCAGTTATTCCAACGACGCTTACCAGGTTTGTCCTCCGCTCGAAGTGAGAGCATTCTGGATACCACGGGGCATCAGTTTGACCAATGTCGCTTGGACCTCACGACAGCTTTCCGTGTAATTCTCACACCGGTCGCCACGGCCTGGCTGCCTAAAGATTTCTGGCATATTGTTGAATTGGTCAAGCGTCTCCTTCAACATTCTGGCTTTTCCAAGGGCGGAGTCAGTTACCGTAAAAACATTCTCCAAGACGTTGCAAAGCTCCATAATGGAACGCTCTGCCCATTTCAAATTCTGAATCTCCGAATGCAGGTCATCCTTCATTCTCTTACAGTCGTCCATCAAATGTTCCATCTTCGTGTGCCTTTTCTGTTCCTCTTTCAGCTTCTGACGTGCTTCCTTCATCCCCTCTATGATATTTTCATATTCTTCCCGGCCAGCATCGTCCTTTCCTTCGTTTGGCTCGGCCATCTCTTCGTCCAACTCGCTGAGTATGTAGGTATCCATAAAGTGATTTTTCCTCTTCGCAGCCTCCTGCTCCCAATGTGCCTTTCGTTGTTGCTGGCAACGAGCTACTTTCTCCTCATGTTGGGTGATCCTCTTCCTGCAAACATCAATGCCATCTTGCAGGGAACGAATCCTATCCTTTACGTCATTCTCCTTAGACTGCATGGCATCTAATTCACTTCTCTTCTGCCTATAAACGGCATCAAGTCGATTCTTGGTAGTGCTCACGGCCATCTTGAATTCTTGCCCGTCTTTCTGTATCATGCTGAACACAGCAATGGCGTCGTGCCCGCGGCCATTTTGGATGTGATCGCTTAGATCAGCCGACATGGATACCAGCTCATCGATCCTTTTCCAGGGAGCAACTTCCGTTCTGAAATTTATGAATTTGACAAATTGCTACCTGTGCACGCATCCTGAGAACATCAGGGGTTCTTAGCGCTCGCTCCTTTCGTCACCGCACACAAACACTTGTGTGCGGTGATGAAGGGAGCAAGCGCTAAGAACCCCTGATGTTCTCAGGATGCGTGCACACGAGAGCACAGCGTTGAGCCCTCATTTCATAGAGGTATAGGCTACGGTATATGGACAATGGCTTCATGGTCGCAAATCCGTTGTGACGCCTTCGTCCATCGGCGTGGTTTGTGTAATCGCAGCCGTAGGCTTCCTGTACCTAGGCCTACATCGAAGTATACGGTGTACGAACACACTGGTTGCGGCGTTCAGGTGTGAAAGAAATTCAAGTCCCCTTGGAATCAGAGTCAGGTGTGATAGAATCTGATGCCCCCACCCTTCTGATGTCCCACTGCATTGTTGGTCACAGGATTAAGGGTCTTGGTCTCTCGAGAGTCAAATCCGATTCAATGGTGCCGCTTAATCCGTAACAATGTTTTATTGGGGGACATCACATATCGGGGGACATTAGATTCTACTACGCCGGTCTTATTGTTCAGCGAGGGATTAGAATAATTGGCTAGAGAGACCATGACCATTCGAATATAACCTTACAATAGCGGGCTATTGTTTGGCGGACTTGCATTCTTAGGACGCTGATTCCTGTCACACCTGGAACATGGGGTCAAGATAATCTGTACGAACTTACCTGTCGTTCTCTGGACTCAGTTGGTTTCTGACGATATCCCGGACCTTCAGCCGAAGTTGTTGAAGCGGACTGAGTGCCTTTTGCAAGGCCCCCTCTTTCTCCACTTGAAGCAAACCAACCAGCTCAGCAATTCTTCCAGTTAGCCGACGGTCTTCTTCACTAAGTTCAGCCATCTGGGCATCGCAGCCACCAATACCGAGTGATCTCGCCTGTTCCTCGATACATATCCTCTTTTGGACCCGTGTTCTTTCAGCCGCGAGGTTATCCACCATCCCCCTAAGGCGCTCTACCGTCACGGCGTGACGTTCTTTGACCAGTTCCTCAATATCATAGCCTTCTTTGTGGATCATTTCGAGTGTTTTCATTGCATCTTTCATGTCTTTGGCCTTGCCTGATGTGATCTCCCGTCGTAACCGTGTCAACAGATCGTGGAACTTCTTGGAGGAGATGTCCATATCAAGTGAGACAGCCGACAAGCTGAAAGATAAACAGAAAGACTGAACTAAAATAATAGGCAAAAATAGATAAGCGCTCGCTTAATATCTATTTTTGGTGTGGGTAAAACCTATTACAAATGTACCCGACCCCGTACGATTTTCCCCACCAGTGGCTTGCTGTGGATTTTAGAGGCTGAAACACGGATCTAAGATGAATTATGCCGAATATCGCCTAAATAGATAAGCGGAAATTAGACTGGATCAAACTGGGAACCGTAGAAATTGGCCAAAATGTGTCTGTTTTTACTCGCCGTACGGGCCTCGGAGTGGATATGTGATCAAAAAAGACAATCAAAAAGACTATAGGAAGACTTTCTGTAGCATCAGTGCCAAGCAGACGATGAAAAAAATGACTTGGAGCCTAGTCCCAACTCAGACCACTAGTTAGGTTTATTAGAGCAGCGCAGCGCCCCGCCTTATTTATAAAATCTCTAGCTAGGCTTTTTTTGAGGGGCGCAGCGCCCCGCCCTATTTATAAAATCACAAAATGCTCCCTGCCCTCATTTTGGAATAAGTCAATTTTACCCTGCCCTCATTTGAAGTAATATGTCAAATGCACCCTGCCCATTTTTTAAAGTAGGCCTAGCGATTATGCAGTCTACCATTATGGTGCATTTGGATAGGACAAACATTGTTGATTGGTTGATCTGATTTACTTGAACCAAGGCTCATGGGATTTTTTTTCAAGTGTCGTATTGAATTTCTGTTGGGACGCGGAGGTCTACACTGAAAATGTGCCCTCTTTCAAACTTCTGCTTTGGCGTGAGTGCCCTTTTCAATCTCAAAGGTGCCCCTCTTTCAGAAAAGTGCCCTGCCCTTCTTAAATTCTAGCTAGGGGTCTGTACTTTCACCCCCCCCCCCCCCCCCCCCCCCNGAGAAAGTTTTAGATATGTTCAGTCATTCGTTGCCGAGAATGTCAACTGGTGCATTGAACGCCTTGCTTGCACTATACAGCACGGCTTAACCCGCCAGCCATTTCCTTAATGGTCTAGTGGTTGGTGCATTGGCCTCTTGAGCTATAAGTTCAGCCATGATCACTATGTGGATGGGTGACCAGCGCACGTATAAAACCCCAACTCTTGATGATATAGGCCTACTGTAAAATCGGACTTGTAACATCACTTCAGGTATTAGACGGTCCAGCCCACTTTAGCGAGCTGGGAGTGGTTATTCTGTTGAATATGCGTCTTTTATCCAATCACTTTTTACGATTTTGCACAGTGGCACTGATTAGGCCTTGGATAGAAGGGCATGATCTTGATTGCCTAATCGATCACCCCGGGTCGGTCACTTTTCATGAACGCAATTGTTGGTCGTAACAGCAGTAATGGACCATGTTCTTTAAAGGGTGTTGTGAAAAAAGACATCATTGTGTTAATTTTTTGTGACAACCCGCAGAACCATTGATGCACAGCCAATGCTTCCTATTCGGGAATGATCAGAGCTGATCACATGTACTCAATCCATTCAAAATAGGCCTGTCAATGTCACATTACAGTTCAATTCGAATGGTCATTTGGCCAATTGTGTTTGTAAACCAATCAGAACGCAGCTTGTATTGCAGACTGTTGATGTGCAGTCATGTGACCATCATAGTAATGAAGTGGGCTGGTCTACCAAAGTGATGTTACAAGTCCGATTTTACAGTATGTTACCCTTCCTGAAACACACAGCATTTGCTTGGCAATAGCCAATGCTATTAAGAAGAAACAAAGTCACAAATGAGAGATCTGGGAATTGAACGTATGAGCTCCTCAGTATAGAGGAACTTCACGTGACGTCATAAAGTCCACACTTGACGTCAAATTGACCACGTGTTTCCTGAAGGAACATCACGATGACGCAATGACGATATTTCGTGTGCTGTCGCCTCACGTCACGTGTAGCACCCTATTGACGCCAGTTTGCATCATTTTGAAGGCCAGTCACATGATTTGATGATGTCAGTGGGATTCCTCTATAAGACCTATAGTTAACATCACCTACTCCAGCCTCAGCACCTGCTGTCCAATGTCCTGAAGAAATCAGGACCTTTTAGCATTGCTCACAAGCTTCCCTAGGCCTCGGCGTGTGAGCTTGGTGTCAATGATAAGAGGACCTGATTTCACCAAGATGGTTCATCCTCCCATACCAGGGCTTTGGTCTCGCTCCTCCTCATAGTGGATGAAGACGAGCGAGGTAAAAACCCCTGCTGTGGGAGGATGAAGATGGCTGTACATCTAGTGCAGTAATGCATAAAAACATTTGCAAAAAACTGAAGCTTTTTAGTAAGCACTTAAAGGGACATTATCATTAGCGAATTAATGCAGCCCGATCCTTTCAATAAACTTCATTATAACAAATTTTGCAGTTGAACCACCTTTCTTACGTAGCTAACATTAATGTTGGCTAATTTGTACCTCAGGTTTAGCGCCGATGGAGGCAGCCATTGCGTAATGCGATATGACGTAGCTCCGGCTCCTTGTTTACGCCACGGTGACGCCACGACGTCACTCATCGGCCTTTAACCTCAGATTTGTGCAAAAAATGGTAGAAATGGCATCCGATTTCAGCTTTTTTTACTGTGTCTCCAATTTGTACTGCCTGCAGGTTCCTCACGTATCCTTCGTCACTGAAATGGTTACTGCACAAGCGATATTTGTCGCCATTTCTACCTCGCTCCACCACGTCCACTGCTCTAACGACGTGACGTGACTATGGTCATGACGCGCGGTGAGCCGGTGCTACGTCATAATGTCGCGAGATTTATTGCGAGGCCTGGAAAAAAGCGTCTGCTGCCAGGAGAATGGCTGCCCCCACTCGAGGAAAACAACCTTATTCAAAGTCAAATTTTTCAGTGGTGTATTGGGGAATTGTCTTGTACTTTGTATTATCACTACAAATGAACCATGCAGAATGTACTTAGGTCACGTTTAAACGCTATGGTAATGTTCCTTTAAGGGCAAAAGAAGCAAACCATGACATTAAACTGAGCTAACAGTGAACATCGTACAAAATGACATCAATGAAGTGGCAAAGATATGATGACAAGCATAGCATTTAGGACAAATTGCATAAAAACTTAGGCTTAGCATTTAGGACAAATTGCATAAAAATTTAGGCATAGCATTTAGGACAAAACTGCATAAAAATTTAGGGATAGCATTTAGGACAAAGTTGCATAAAAATTTAGGCATAGCATTTAGGACAAAATTGCATAAAAATTTAGGCACAGCGGCATTTAGGACAAACTGCATAAAAATTTAGGGATAGCATTTAGGACAAAGTCGCATAAAAATTTTGCTAGCATTGAGGACAAACTTGCATAAAAATGAAGCGTTTAGCGAGATGTTTGAAGCACAGCCAATGATTGTTTTGTGTAGATACTTAACGGTGTCCTGAAGGCAGCAAAATGGTGGAATTTTTTAAACATTTTCTAGAATTAGAAACATTATCATCAGAGAATGTGTCAGTTTCCAAAGATTGTTGTACTGAAACTTTCTGAATAATTTCATCTTAGAATAAACTATGATGTTTGAATGCGTGTTTCACTTGGTACCTACGCTTTTGCTTCGTTATAATTTGGCTCATTCTGAAGACAGAGTTGTATATTCTTCTTGATAAAAAGCCGATTCTTTGGGTTGCTTGTTAATTCAACTGTGTGTGTATCAACGTCAGCAGATGTGACGGCGATTGTAGCGAAACAGGTCTTTGCTTTGGTTTCTTCACTTATGGTGAGGACACTAACGGTGATCTGTAATGAAGATGTACCGGTATGGCTTTTATGTAACACCTTCAATGTTATACAGTCACAATGTGCTTCACATTATTCCCCCATTCACTCCAGAAATATTTTTGGGAACTCAAGGAGCAGCTCATGCAGCACATCCCTTGATCCCTTCAGACCAGTTGAGAGAGCAGATGGTGACAGCTAGTTATCGAACCTGTGGCCTCGCGGTCATGAATCAGTTGCTCTAACCATCATTCCCCCCATCCCAAGACAATGAGTGGAAGGGCACTGTAAAGGTGGGGCTCCCTAAATGCCTCTGTAAAGGAAGGAAGCATGGAGACTTACAAAGAGCATCCCTGTCGTCCGATCTTTGTAACTCCGCAGCTGTGAGTTACACTGGACAACAGACAAAAGTCAAAGAAATTCTACGCACACTTAGCTGCACTTACATCCGTAGGTTTTGGATTTGGCCTCGCACAGTAAATCGTGTTGTCTGACCACTGACCGTCTGACTGGCATGTCACCTTAAAACCTGCTGCTTTTTCTGCTGGATTTGAAGCCTTCAGAACAAGACTTGACCTTCCACAGACTGCTGTGCAGACATCGCCAGGCGTTGGCCAAAACTGAAAGATCAACATCAACGAATACAATGCACTTGTCTTTTCCAGTTACATGTATTTGTCTCTTTCCCTGTTTTTCACTTCTTTGACCACCATGACAACTGCATGACAACCTCGCATGACAACTGCAACATGCGCCATGACGACTGCATGTCAACTGCACCAAGCACCATGACAACCTCACCATGCACCATGACTGCACTATGCAACAGCACCATGCACCATGACAACTGCACCATGCATCATCGAAAGAACCGAGGACATTCTGCTTCTAAGTCCAACGCTTTACCCTGGGTTAGACATCGCTGTCTCCAACTAGCACAGCTAGGCCTAGTAGGACACGGTTTTTTGTTACACTAACATCAATCTCCCCTCAGAATGCATCCACTAAACTCACCTTTGGGCATTTTAACTCCTTTTTCTGACACCTCGGGTGCTCCAATTTTGGAGGACAATACGCCGGTGCAGTTCTTGGACAGAAAACTTTCTGGCAGTGGATTCCATCCTCTTTTAGCTTGTAACCAAAATTGCATGAACAAACAGCATTTGGATCTGTGCACTTCTGTTCACACTTATCATGGCAAGTGTCAGATTCCTGGAAGATATGAAGAAAAGTGAAAATTTGATACCAAAACCCAAATCTTTTCATTAAAACATGTTGTACGGTACATCTCACCCTGCTCAGTAAACACTTCTGTCAGGAAGACGCTTCCCTATGATGGACACCATCACTTAATAAAGTTGTCATTTCTCCCCATTTTAACCCATGAGGACATCTCCATTAAGATCAGCATTCATCAGTACCCTCTGAAAAGTCAAAGGTGCTTCACAATACTTTCAGCTGCAACACAAACATACATGTTATTTCAGCTACAAAGGAACTTACTTCTAGCAGGCCACTACAGAAACTTAATTTCTTCAGCCAGCCATGACAGAAACTTACTTCTAGCAAGCCACTACAGAACCGCATTGCTACCAAAACTTACTTTCAACAAACCACTACAGAAACCTACTTTCAGCATGCCACTACAGAAGAAACTTACTGTTGCAGAAACTGACTTTCAGCAAGCCACTAAGAAACTTGCTTTCAGCAAGCCACAACAGAAACTTACTACTAGAAACTGACTTTCAGCAAGCCACTACAGAAACTTGCTTTCAGCAAGCCACAACAGAAACTTACTGCTACAAAAACTGACTTTCAGCAAGCCACTACAGAAACTTGCTTTCAGCAAGCCACTACAGAAACTTGCTTTCAGCAAGTGACTAAAGAAACTTACTGCTACAAAACTGACTTTCAACAAGCCACAACAGAAACTTGCTTTCAGCAAGCGACTAAAGAAACTTACTGCTACAGAAACTGACTTTCAGCAAGCCACTACAGAAACTGACTTTCAGCAAGACACTACAGAAATTTACTGCCACTGGAACTGACTTTCAGCAAGCCACTACAGAAACTAACTATCTTCACCCAGCCACTACAGAAACTTACAATAAACAAGCCACTACAGAAACTTACTTTCAGCTGTTATACAAACTTACTTTCAGATCAGGGCACACCTTTCCTTTGCATTGTTTCGGTGTGATGATTTTCCGTTCTCTCATCTTATTACCTCCATTACAATTACGGACACATTTAGACCATGGGCCCCAGTCACCGACCTTGAAGAAAAAGTGGTACAACAATTAACCAGTGAAGAACAAGGATCAAAACATGATGCATGATATAATAAAAACTTGCACTCACTTTGCAATCAGTATTTTTATATCTCTCACATCTCTGTTTCTTTGAAAGTTTATCTTTCTCTGGGCATGCCCCGCCACAGAAGGCAGGAACAGCGACAGTTCTGGTTGCCTCTTGTGTCCCAACACCACAGGTTTCGGTACACTCCATCCAGTTAGACCACTTGCTCATTTCACAGTCTTTCTTTTCACTCTCTTCACAGGGCTCTTTTTCCAACAACAAAGGGCATTTTTTGCCACCGCAGGCTTGTTTTGTGGTCACAGTTCTCTTCCTTTCCCTGGAAGCAATGAATACAAGAACTTGAGCTTTTGTTTAGACGAGGCCAAGACAGAGTGATTGGTAACCCTCGCCTCCATATATTTGAACTTAAAGGGACCCTACAGGCAGCCTCCTCATAGACATTTTGATGTGCTCATTACACCGATCAGTTGGCATGAGAATCTAATGCCCGGTTGTTCAGCCTTGGCTTAAGCCAGAGTTGGGTCGATCCCGACATAAGCGTGGCTTAAGCCAGACTTATATTTCACAGCGCATTGCGCAGGTTGGGCTTCAAACACAAGCCGAGCTTAAGCCTTTCTTATAATAAACCTGGCAGTGGGGTGGTTGTAAGCGCGACTTACAACGGTAGGCCTATTCACTGTATGCCCAGACTTTGTAGATGGCAGAAGCATTGGTTCAGCTCACGTAAGCCACACCTGAGCAACCGGGCAGACATCATCGAGCAAATTGTACAGGAAAGCATTGGGAAGGAGGGTAATAAGCCAGGCTTAGGTAATCCCAAGTTTAATTCAGGTTGTGCAATGAACTCGGAATTGATTAAGCTGTTCTTATGACCAGACATAAGCGCGACTTACGTGAACTCGAGTTTGAGGAATAAGCTAGGCTCAGGTGAGCCAGACCTGAACAACCGGGCATT
>NMRB01000215.1:156144-167757 GCA_002633025.1 Notospermus geniculatus
GGGATGAACTGAACATTGCATTTTCGTTAGTGTAAGTTAGGTTTTGCCGATATTAGCGGGATTTAATATTGCAGTATTTTCATGGGCCTGATCTTCTTGTGGGGCCATCTCAGAACTTGCCTCAGTACCCGGTACCGGAGAGTGAAAGTCATGAACTGATGAAGTGGTTGATTACCGGTTACATTGTCATGATTGTCATGATTGTTTGTTGAAGGATATTGAGTGAATGATGTGTCTTTTCAGGATGGCATTGAGAAATCCTGGGATGCCTTGAAAGAGCTTGACAGGTATAGCCTACCAAGTAAATCAACCCCTAGCTTATTAGGGCCTAGGGAGGCGGCATATAGGCCCCCTACGTTATCTGGTTATACCGGTACCGGTACTTGTTAGGTGCCCCTTGGAGGCCCTGACCCGCTAAGGTGACACTGGGAGGTCTGGTATAGATGTTTCCATGCCGCAATCTCAATCTGTCAAATAAAACCACATAAGGCCTGCTTGGCCCCATAACATGGAATAACCTTTGAATATCCCAAGACCACTGCATGCTTACAATGTTCTAAGGAAGACAGATATGTGGGAGTCTAAGTAGACATGACAACCTCTTATCAGTTGCTGTCTGTTGATTATGTTTTCTTTATTGCAGTGTGTTCATCCTTCTGTACAACACTACACAAGATTGCTTCGTCTTTGTGTCCCAGTTCAGACCAGGTACCGGTACAGTTGTTTCCTAATTCCCGTGATATGATGCAACTTCACAATTCAAAAATGTTAAAGCCTTCTCACAGAGAAGTATTACACTGCCGCTGTCATTTTTCAGCCGTTTACCTGGCATCCACTGCAAAATCCCTGAATACCTCTAAAGTGACTGAGATAGATGTTTCCAGATACCCCGCTGGGATAGGGTTTACCTACGAATTGTGCGCTGGATTGATTGATAAAGAAGGGGTCAGCGTGGAGGAGCATGCTAAAATGGAAGTGCTTGAGGAGTGTGGTTATGATGTTCCACAGGAGAAGCTTAGACGCATCACTTCTTACAGGTGTGTATGAATCCTCAAGAGCTGCTTATGCGATCTTGGTCAGTCTTCAGGAGTCTTGACACGACACTCTTCCCCCAAGCATACCTAGAGAGGCATGTCATCTCGACCAATACTGATGACACCTCCCCTTATCCTGGTCCTCTATTGTTCTTTCAGGACTGGTGTTGGACTCTCAGGAGCCATACAAACCATGTTTTATGCAGAAGTGACGGATGATATGAGAATATCAGAAGGAGGGGGTAACCCATCTGAAGGAGAACTAATTAAAGTCCTACATGTCCCAGTCAAAGACAGTCGAAAAATTCTTGAGGATGAGTCTATACCTAAACCTGCTGGTTTTATGTATGGATTAATGTGGTTTTATGAACATATCAAAAGACCAGAGAGTGGGTGAGGACCAGGTCTGTCTTCTTACTCCTCAGGAAAGAGATCATCTACCTTGTCTGTGCAATGGTGACAGTTGCTGATTTTTCCACCAGGTTCCAAGAGTTCTTCTACAGGGTGGAGTGGGTTAATGAAAGAACAAGAACTAGCATTCCTTTTACTGTTGTTCCCCTCTCCTCCGCTAAAAATATTTACACCACAACTGTGGTACGCAGGGTAAATTTAGCAAGTGTGCGACAAGGCTTTGATCACATTCATGTCAGGGATGATTTGTACTTAGGTTTGAAAGCGAATATTGTACACAATTTGAACCTTCTCTTCCTGTCCACTAGAGTGCAAGGTGAGAGATTACCACATCCAATTGGAATGATAAAGCTATTACTCAGTGCTGCCTCCTGGAAAATAGTATAATAGACCGTTCTCAAATTGACGTAAACGAGAAAGATCTGCGCACTTCCGCCAAAATTTCAACCATAATCTCCACCGTGGAGAATCGGCAGCCGCCTTTCCGAGTAGCAGCAACCCTCTCCGAGTTTTATTTTACACCTCACCGAGTAAAAATGGCGGATGTTGCTGAAACGCCGACAAAACTGGTGGATTTATAACTCCTACCCCAAAGTAAGTCTTTTATGATCCCGTCGAGGCTATTTTAATTTGTATACTCCATCGTTCGGTAGAAAGTTTTTCAGGGTTTTAGCTTGCAATCGGCTGTACGAAGTGAAATAGTTGGGAAGGTTGCCGATCTGCATAAAATCCACTGTGTCAATCGCTTCATCCTCGGACGAAAATGCCTCTTTTAGTCAAGTACAAACACTAAAATGGTTATCTTCGTGATCATAATTAAGCTTAAGTCTTAATCTTGGAAGAAACAAGGTGTCTGCGAGATAAAAAGGCCAAAAGTTGACTAAAAGAGGCCTTTTCGTCCGAGGATGAAGCGATTGACATTGCACAGGCCAGTGAATTTTACGCAGATCGGCAACCATCCCAACTATTTCACTTCATACAGCCGATTGCAAGCTAAAACCCTGATAACCTTTCTACCGAATGATGAAGTATACAAATTAAAATAGCCTCCACGGGATCATAAAAGACTTACTTTGAGATAGGAGTTGTAAATCCACCAGTTTTGTCGTCGTTTTCTGTCTCATCAGCAACATCCGCCATTTTTACTCGGTGAGGTGTAAGATAAAACTCGGAGAGGGTTGCTGCTACTCGGAAAGGCGGCTGCCGATTCTCCACGGTGATCTCGATCTGAAGCTGAATGACGTGACGCAGACAGCCCCACGACAGTGACGTCGAAGACGTTGTGTCAGACTCAACCATCGCTGAATAATGGATTGCGTCACGTCAGCCGGTTTCAGATCGAGGTTATGGTTGAAAGTTTGGAGGAAGTGCGCAGATCTGGGAATTTGAGAATGGTCTATCACTTGGAGTAATTTATACATGTACATACTTGTATAAACAAGAAATAAGTGAATGAAATGTAGATTTGATTTCATCTTATTTTATTCCATTGCAGGCTACTGGGTGATTTGATGAAATATCCCCTGAATCTGTGATCATTCCTCTTTCTGTTTCTGTGTTCAGGGACTCCAGGGCCCATATTCATTCATAAAACTACTTACCGGTAAGTCTGAGTTTGACACTTATCCTTTGTTCAACACAAAAGATAAGTATCACATCTTGACTTCAACACAAAAGATAAGTATCACATCTTGACTTACGATAAGTACTGGTATGTTTATGAATATGGACGCAGACCTCTAATGGGACCTTCTTCTGTATCTACAAGTCATTTTCCAGAGATTTGTTCTAAAAAAGTTTTGGGGACCGCTGAGGTCCTCATCTGAAGCTGGAACCAGTCAGCCAAGTTTTTAGCACCATATCTCAAATTGACCAAATTCCATTCCTGTAAACAAGACACTCTATACAGCAGCAGTGTCTTGAACCTTCCAATGATTCCTCATTTCACTCGCTCTCTAACCTCTTCTATCTTATCCACAAGTTCTGCTTCACTCATTGTATAACCACTCCTTTTCCAAACCATTCTCAGTTCATGTAAGATCTTAGCAAACTTGGGTCCAGCTTTTACTCCTCGTTCAACCAAATGTTTCCCACCAATTGGGAACTTTGGTGGTGTCCAATTTGAGAATGGTTCAAGCAATCCAACTTCTCCTTTGTATTTCAACAGTTCTAGCACTCTGTCCTTGACCTTTGGTTGTTGTCCCATTGTGTCTATCATTAACTCCTTACAGTGTTTTAATAAGTCATTCTGATCGTCGTCATTCCGATGTTCCACAATGAAGATCCCCGTCTGCAACTCTACTGTCGACATTTTCACCCGTTCTAAGAATTTGTAAACCTGCGAAGAGAGGTGGGAGAAAAGTACATGTAATTCAAGACATGCAAATGCTAATACTACTTGTTAAGTGTATTGGACTTGCATGAAGTAGGGGAGCAAAGTAATCAAGTTGACCAAAGTAATCCGTTGGAGCACAAACTGCCTAGACTCTGCACTCTGACCTAGCTGTCAGAGACCATGTGTATGGATGCAGCAAACATGAATCTTCCACCAAAGTTTTGCCACGATGCCAATTGTCTCTTACCTCTTCTTCCTTGGACAGCAGTGCAGATATCAATGTCATTGGGGCTGGGTCCAACTGTCTGGAGCGTTTCCAAACAACTTCAAGTTCATGAAGGTTTGGGGTTGCAGGAAGACCTGAAAAAGTCAAGGATTTCAATTGTGGTGTTCATACTGGGTCATGGTGAATGATGGCCTCCATTTTAAGCCTTGAAGCACATGAGGCTTTGACCAGAATTGCTCAAGCCAGTAACTCGCAACTTACCAAAATATGGCATCAACTGTAACTCAGTCATTGTCCTCATTATGCTTGGTGAATGGTTTCCAGTGATTATCTTCTTCAGTTCCATCCAAACTCTTTCTCCAGAAATACCTGGAATGATGGATTCAGTGGTTAGGACCCAGTAACTTGGTACTGCAGCAGAAGCTGATATATTGGAACAAACTTAAAATCATTAATGGTACAACTTCTAAAGGGAAGATGGTTGACCAGCATAGAGCTTGACACAGTCTACCAATACCAATGTGCGGTTTCTTTTCACCAAACATGCCTTTTGGTGGTTTTTGCAGTATACCTTTTAATCCAGCAGCATTTTCTCTGAGTGCTCTCAATGTCTCAGGTTCATGCTTGTTCTCGTCTACAGCTATTCGTCCATAAAACCTGCAATGATAGGAAACTGACTTGCAATGGCTGCAGCTGCTTGCAATGATTGTAGCTGTGGCTTCATTGGTAAATTCTTGTCAACCGAGAAAAATATGAGGTACGGAAACTGTTATGATAAAGTGACATTGGCCAGATGACATAAAATAAGGTCACTTGACTAAGAACCCTTGATAACTTCAGGATGAGACTGTCATAAGGATTAGGATTTACCTGAAATACCGGAGAATGCGGAGATAATCCTCTTGAATCCTGGCATCGGCATCACCAACAAATCTGACCAACCTTTTCTCCAGGTCTTCTGTACCATTGAAATAGTCATAAAGGGTTCCATCCAACCCTGAATGCAAAGGAAATCTATCTCATTTTCAGTATTAAAAGGAAGGGCAGATCTGGTTCTAGAGTGCATTTGAATGTGTTACACTTACCCAAGAACATTGAATTGAAGGTGAGGTCTCTCCTATTGGCATCAAGTTGCCAGTCTTTGGTGAATTCCACCTCTGCATGTCTTCCGTCTGTGCTGACATCAATACGTAACGTGGTCACCTCAAAGTTTTCCTTCAAAGAGAAAACAGAATTACCTTTTAAGCAGATTTCACCTCAAAAGGAGAGCAATGTGAGAATATCTCCCCTTCACCTCTAAGAATTTTGAACTGATGATACACAGCACAAGGCAATACACTGTAACTGCCACACATAATTAGCCTCAGACATCATTCACAATAACATCTGATTTTTGTCATTACCTTATCATTAATTCTGGCAGTGATAGTTCCATGCTTTTCTCCCTTGGTATTTATCATCCTGATTCCTTCATTCTCAAACATCATCTTCATTTGATCAGGCGTGGCAGATGTAGCAAAGTCGATGTCATGCGGTGTCTTCCCCATCAGCAGATCCCTGACTGCCCCTCCAGCAATACGCAACTCATAGTTATACTGTTTGAACAGTTCTCCCAGCTGCTTTAATTCAGGCGTGAAAAGAGCCTGGAACTCTTTTGTATCCAATTTCATGGTCTTTAGATTTCCTAAGATCTTTTTACTTGTAGAACTGGTGGTGTAGGTTCGGCAAAAGATTGATGAACTCTTCAGGCTCAGGGAAGCGTGAGTCCTCAGATTCTGGCAGAGGTGATTAAAAACTTGTAGAATCATTAATCCCTCATCTGTTAGAAAGAGAGAGATGGAAATATTTTCATGGAGTACAATAAAAAAATTGCATTTATGCATGTATATCGGCGCGGTATACCAAGAAACCACTAGAAGGCCTACATCCCTCAACCAGTACCAGGGGCCATATGCATAAAACTACTTAAGTATGAAAATCCCAAGGGATTCCCTCAAACCACCACTAAAGTGGAAATCTTAACTTAAGGGAGAGATATATTTCCCAACTTACGACAAAAAAAATCGCTATATTTGCAGACTCCATCGATGCAACGCCATGGCTCATAGCTTGGGCAACTCATGTCTTCAGAGGAAAGAGACTTTCCTGTTGGATGGAGTTCAAGTTGTGATTCAATTAAATGTCGATCTGAAAATTGAGACGCAACATTTCGTCAATCACATCCGACGACAAATCTAACACATCAACATCTTCGTCCATTCGGCTGTCTGATAGAGTAGGTGCACCTACTCTATCTATGAGGCCTAATCACGTTAGGCGTGGTAGTGGCGAGTGGTGGTATGGTACATCCTGAGAACATCAGGCGTTCTTAGTGCTCACTACCTTCGTCGCCGCACACAAGTCTGCGGTGACGAAGGGAGCGAGCAGTAAGAACGCCTGATATTCTCAGGATGGTATGGTATTATGGTCTGATGGTAGTCAGTCAGTCAGTCCACAGTGGCGCGTCAATAGACCACAGGCACCTCTGAGAGTCGTAAGTAGGGTTACAGGTTAACTCGGGGTCAAGGGCTAGGGTTAGGGTTAGGGGGCTAAACGTAGGGCGATATCTAGTACATATCGCCCTACGTTTGGCCCCCTAACCCTAACCCTAGCCCTTGACCCCGAGTTAACCAGTAACCCTACTGACGACTCTCAGAGGTGCCTGTGAATAGACCTAGCACAAGCTCATGGGGGGAGAGCTTCTGCTAGGTCTATTGACGCGCCACTGTGGTCAGTCGAACAGTCAGTCAGTCCCACCACAGGCACAGCAGCCAGCTAGCTATATATAGGGCCTAAAAGCACTGGCCTGTCTGATAGGCTATGGATCACAGTCATTTCCTCCCCTCCCCCTTCAGCGCATGATATAAGCCTAATCTAGGCCCTTTATCAAATCTAAATCAAAAGGCCAAGTTTCTACACCATGTCGATGTACACCGAAGTCACGAAATGTCACTCACCAGCTCACAGCTGCACACGAACCCTTGACACGAACCATGATCATGATGCGTACACATACACAGTGTAGTATACAATGTATACAGCTAGCGCCACTCCCCAACCTCGTTTACAGGTGCACCTAACTGGGTGATCATACAATGGTATAACAACGATGGTACCAACGGATACATTGAGAAGAACAATGACAATGGGAGCAGTCAGCCGCGCATATTGCTAACAGATGGCAGCACAGTCTTAGCGGACCAAATGTACAGGAAATCTATTATGATCGCTGCTCGATCGATAATGACTGGGTCCGCTAGATGCATTGAATTGGGCCCTAGTGACACCTAGTGGTCAACTCGCTGACAGCTCCTATTATCAGAAACAGACAAACCGAAAGGAGCCAAAGAGACATTACAAACAAGTTGATGCTGATAAGAAGATTGTAATGGAGGCATTTGCTAGAATTTTGGGACGGATGTGAACTGCAATGTACATTATCATGTTCCATCTCTGTTTGAATTGGATGTCAGTGCTGTTTTAAGTGTTAACAAATCTGTGGTGATATATCATCGGTGACCATGTCATCACCTTATTCTTTTTAATAATCCAACAACTATTGGATACTGAATCTTTGCCTTATAAATATTGGTACGACCACTAGTGTTGACACTTATAACATAGCCTGTTTCTGATTTTCAACAGAAAATACTTTATATCATTTCATTTCATGTATGTGCTGCATATGTTATTGCTTTTATTTCATTTTGGTAGATCTTTTTTATAGTCACATAATGAGCTTTATGGCAAACATTGCCAGGTATACTCAGGGTAGACCAAATCAAAAGATACTGAGAATAAGCCATTGGAATATCAATGGAATACAATCAAGATGTATAGGATCAAAACTCCTTGATCCTGGATTTACTAACCAAGTTAAAAACAGTGATATTCTGTTACTAACTGAAACGCATGCGGTCCAACCAAACTCTATTGTATTACCTGAGTTTCATACTTTCCAGGTTAATAGACCGAAACATGTTAATGCAAGAAGAGGTTCGGGAGGAGTGGCTATCCTGGTTAGAAATCACCTGAGAAACATGATCTCCTTCATTCAAAGTTCTAGTCATAACATGGCTTGGGCAAAGTTGAATAGCAACGCGTTCAATGTCCCAAAAGACATATATATTGGGGTAGTATACAATTGTCCCTTACACTCCACGTATCGTAATAAGAATGAAGATGAAACCTGGAATATTTTAGAAAATGAAATATCTAAATTCTCAGAACAGGGCCAGATCATAGTCATGGGTGATTTCAACACAAGGATAGGGACACTACCAGACTTCATTGTTAACGATGATGTAAAATTCATTGATACTCCAGCTCAATACTTGTCTGATGAAAATTTAGAAGTAGTTGGATTACATCGGAACAATAGTGATGAACATGTTGGTCCAGCATCAGATGTTGAACGGTTTTTAGAATTATGCATCTCATCAGGAATCAAAATTCTGAATGGCCGTATGCTTGGTGACACAGCTGGCAAACTGACATGTCATAAATACAATGGAAGTAGTTGTGTTGATTTTGCTGTAGCTCACCATAGTTTGTTTAAGAACATTAGATATTTTACTGTACATGATTCCTTGGAAGATGTCAGTGATCATTGCATGATATCTGTTGGCTTGCAGGTATCCAGCCCCTCAAAAATCAATTCTCAAGAGGAGGTGGTTGATTCACTTAGTGAAATACCACCAAACTTCAAGTGGAATGACCAAATAGCAGAAAATTTTACTAAAATTCTGCATTCTGATGAATGTAAACAACAGATATCTGCAATGCTCTCTGAAAACACAGTCGAGAGTCAGGAAAGCGTTTGTATAGATGAGCAGCTAGAGAATTTGAAAGGAATGTTAATGTATGCCATTAACAAGTCAGGTGGTGGTAGTAAGCCTAGATTTGCCAAGAAAAAGAAAAAGAGGCCACAGCAAAAGAAGTGGTATGACCGGTCTTGTCAGGAACTGAGACAATCATTGAAAACAATGGGGAAGTGTCTTATCAAAAACCCCAAAAACCCAATTATAAGGGGCAAGTTTTTCAAATTAAAAAAACTGTATAAGAAAACAGTCAAATCCAAGAAACATGCCTTTAAAAACGATCTTATCAACAAGCTGGAAAACATGTCTCAAGATAACCCAAAGGCATATTGGGAACTTGTTGATAAGCTTCGTAACAGTAATGAGTTGTCCTCCGGTAAATCAAGTGAAAATAATGTATCAGCAGAAGAATGGGTCAAACATTACCAGAAACTACTATCTGGTAATCCCACATCTGCCACAGAGGAGATGAATGATGAATTCCAAAAAATGAAAAATGAACCGTATTTCTCTGATTTGGACTTCAGAATATCTGAAAATGAAGTTTTGAGTGCTGTTAAGGACTTAAAATGTGGAAAGGCATGTGGCTTGGATAGAATTACGAACGAAATGATCAAGGCCTCAATTAAACCCATGGTGAAGGTGTACACGAAGTTTTTTAACTCGGTTTTGTTATCAGGATCCTACCCAAAGGATTGGTCACATGGAATAATTACAAATATATTTAAGGAAGGAGACTCAACTGACCCCAGTAATTATAGGGGCATTACCATCAATAGTTGTCTCGCCAAGGTTTTCAGCATAATAATTAACAAGAGACTTGAGACTTATCTGGATGAAAAGAAACTCTTGAATCCTTATCAGATCGGTTTTAAAAAAAAGGCGAGAACCACAGATCACATGTTTGTCATAAGAACACTGATTGAGAAAATTGTAAAAAATGAACACAAGCCACTCTATGCATGCTTCGTTGATTTTGCTAAGGCCTACGATAGTGTTTGGCATTTTGGGCTGCTGTATAAATTACTCAAGTCGAACATCAGAGGCAAGATTTTCTCAATTATTGAGAGTATGTACCAACAGTGTTCTGTCAGTGTTAAGGTTAATGACAAAATGACCGACTTCATTAAGGTAACAAAGGGAGTCAAACAAGGGGAGGTCCTGAGTCCCAAATTATTCAATTTGTACATAAATGACATCCCTGACATTTTCAAAACTGATGAAGACACCCCTTATCTTGGGTCAGTTCCCTTAAATTGTCTGTTGTATGCTGACGACCTTGTACTTTTCTCTTTGTCCGCAAAAGGTCTACAAAAAAAACTTGACAGATTATCAAACTATTGTAAAAAATGGCAGCTTAGGATAAATGTGAAAAAAACGAAGGTGATGAAGTTCTCTGGGAATGGCCACAAATGCTCTGAGGTATTCAAGTTTAATAACCAACCCATTGAATGTGCTCAGGAATATAAATATTTAGGGGTTGTCTTTTCATCTTCTGGATCCTTCAGGGCTGCTGAAAAAAATCTAGTCCTCAAAGCCAAGAAAGCCCTTTTTAAATTGAGGGCCTGTCTTGGAAGTAAGGTGGGCCCAAAACTATGCCTCAAACTTTTTGACCACCTTATAAAGCCAATACTTCTGTACGGCTCTGAAATCTGGGGATCTAGAGAAATCAAGAAAAAATCAGTGGATGACTACATCTTGAATTTCAATTCTGAATCTGTGAATATCTTCTTTTGCAAGAACATTTTGGGCATTAACAAAAGGGCCAGTAACTTTGCATCGAGGAGTGAACTCGGTAGATTCCCTCTGGGCATTGATATAGTTGTTAATATGCTCACATATCTTCATCGCCTTCAAAACTCACATGGAAACGAGCTCCTTTCAGCTGCTGCAGCTGTGTCAAGTGAAATTGAAAGGAAGAAGGGTTGCTCATGGATGGCTCAGGTGAACAAAGTAAGGAGCAAATTGGAAATTAATACAGAGTCACCTAAGAATCGGAAACATGTAAAAAACCTTTTGAAACAGAGGTTTGTTAATGAATGGAAAAAAGATCTCCGTGATAATAATACAAATACCGGGAAACTCTCTTTTTATAAATCCATCAAGCAACACTTCTCCTTTGAAAACTACCTAAGTGATGTCAAGAGTCAATCGGCGCGAATTGCAATGACCAGATTACGTGTCAGCAATCACTGCCTCGAAATAGAAAAGGGCAGACACACAAACCCGCCGATACCTAGGGAAGTTAGATACTGCACATTTTGTAAAACAAACTATGATAAGAATATCCTTGGAGATGAGAAACACTTCCTCATAGAATGTGGCCAGCTGACAGATGAAAGGAAACATCTCTTTGATAGCATTGATTCAAATGTCTTCAAGAATATGAATCACTCGGAAAGTGATTTAATCTTTTACTTACTTAATTCAGAAAAGAGTGAAGTTAATCAGGTGGCTTCATTCTGCGAGAAAGCGTTTCTCAAGAAGAGGCTCAATACGTCCGACTAAATGTTGTATATTCTTAATATGATATTTTTCAATCACATGTATATATTTTATCCACAACCACCTTTCTTTGCACGCTAGTCACAAAGGTACATTTTTCCCTAAGACAGATCCTTTGTAGCTCCTTCCTGCTTTTCCCTTTTTCCTATCACACTCACTATGTTTATTGTATCTTCTTCCAATATAAAATGTAATATTTTTATAAGGAATCAATAAACACATTTGAATTTGAATTTGAATTTG
>NMRB01000215.1:173915-198021 GCA_002633025.1 Notospermus geniculatus
TTTGCACAGGTTTTGCCTATGACTGGAGCACGGCTTTGCCTGGAGACTAGGTTCACTCTCTATGGGAGGTACCACCAAAAATCAAAACAAACACCGCGAGCCATTCGCTTTTAGGTAAAAGCAAGGGAGAATATAAGCCAATCTCGTACCCAGATCTACCTCATCCGAGGATATCTCTGGAAAGGGCTGCGACCTGACCAAAATTTCTGGTCAACCGCTGGCAGCGTGCCAAAATGTCTGTTTCCCACAATATTTCGTTCTTCGATGACTGAAACATATCATATATGCCTAAAGAGTCATATAATACACCCAAAACACGAAGTTGTTTGAGTATTAGAGCAATTTCAAACGAATAGTTTAGTTGGGAACATCATGCCGCGGGTGCCAGCTCAGTGTGATTCGCCTCATAAATTAGTATATCGCGCATGCGCAGTATTCCTGAAGTCGTCAGCCATTTTGGTTCCCTCAGTCACCGCTAGGTTGAAAGGTGACTTCGGTAGCGGCCGCCATCTTCGGGGCGAATTTTTCGCCCCGATGCTATTTTTAGAAACAGAATGACCTGATTAGAATGGGGAATCCCAAACAAACCCCACGTGTTCAGTGGCCGATTGGTGATGCATGCAGACATGTGACAAGGGAATCCCCAAATTATGATAATGAGTCCCAACAAAATGGCAGTAGCTACCGAAGTCACCTTTCAACCTAGCGGTGACTGAGGGAACCAAAATGGTCGTCAGCCCTTTCCAGTGGTGTTGTAGGAACGTAAACCCACTGGGGACGAGTTTGGTGTATATTGTGTGTACAGTCGAAATTTTATCATAGTTAGTAGATTAAAAATCGCAGACAACAACAGAATATATTTTCAGTAACACTACTGTAAACCGTGAAATTTTCGCGTGCGTTTTATTTTCGCGATTTTTGCGTTCAAGGGTCAAAACGCGAACATAAATCGCGCGAAAATTACTCTTCTTATTATTCTTTTGAAGCTGAAGGGTNCAAGTTGGCCGTGTGATGACGTCATCAAGTCGACTTTATCTGCAGACCAATTTCACCGTGGGGCCACAAATGACATATCTGAAGCATGTCAAAGATTCATGTTTTAGGCTATCCGTCTAACATGTCTAAAATCTGACATTTGTCCAGGAATCCGTCCGTTCTGTCCGAAATGGACCCGTTATTTCTTGCACACAGCTTCTATAGACGTCGTAAATTCGAAGAATGTGTCAACCTATGCTCCCAACTTCTAGAAAAGAATCCATATGATCAGGTATCATCATCAATGACCATGACATCAGTCATCATGCCATGTCGTCTTGGTCTGGTGGTCAAGCGGTCTAACACGCTTGACTTTCAATCCTAACAGGGTCAGTGCGTGGGTTCGATCCCCGGCCAGGACATGTATGTGAAAAAGCTGTGAACCAATCCAATGAGGAACCGGACGAACTAACGTCACGACGGTGGCGCTGCGATCGATGAGACCGATGTTTCTTTTTCTTTTTCTTTTCAACGTGATTTCAAGTCATTTCCATTAACTTCTGGCGTGAAATAAACCCTATTTTTTTGGTCACATGACATTAAAATTTACACCATCTTGTCGCGGATGAAAAATTCTGCAATTTCTTTGCTTTTTTTCCTTAAAATAAAGAGATAGGATGGCGATAACGGCAACGTCTTTATCTCATTTTTTCCTGTAGAAAAATGTACAGCAGATTTTGTCATGACGCAACGTCAACACATAAAACGAGACGTCAATGACGTCGGTTCGGTCACATCGATCGCTGCGCCGACCTGTCGGGATAAACGGCACGCGGGTTCCTCATTAGAGTCTGTCGGATGAGACTCAAAGCCGTGGTCCCTTGTACCTGAGTGTCTATGCCAGGGCAAGTAAAAGACCCCACACAGGTGGACAGTAGCCTGTCGTGGACTCCACACCGTAGTATAAGCTTAAGATCCAAAAGGATTATGAAGCTTCAACTTATCTATCTATCTATCTATCTAGTGTCTTGTCATCATGATGATGTTGAAATTGAATTTTGGGCCCTTCGTCTTCGACAAGGCCTTTAGAACATGCCAGGCATGTGAACCATGTGAAATGAAAGTCCGCTTAATGGCCTGGTAGTAGGCTGCATGCAGCTGTTGTTCACGCTTTTTTGTCGGTGGAAAAGCTTCGGCTTATGTATCCTGTTCATATTTCCGATGTAAAATAAAGTTTACTTTACTTCATTCAGACGTAATGTCAAAGTGATATTTGACAATGACAGATACCAACTGTAACAATGCCAATGGCCAGTTGAGTTAATCATTAATGACATAACTTTTTTCCAGGCTGCTTGGGCCCTGAAAACCCGTGCCCTTACGGACCAGGTGTACGTAGATGAAGTTGATGTTGATGAAGAAGGAATAGCCGAGATGGCCATGGATGACAACTCAATAGCTCAGATAGCACGGCCGGGCACATCTTTAAAAGTTCCTGGAACACAGCAAGGGGGACCGAGTCAAGGTGTCCGGTGAGTGATAAAAAGAGAACTTCTGCACTCCAACTGTCACTCTTTGAAAAGCTCAACAATCAAAAGGTTCAATAGACAAAGTAATCAACTAGCAAAGTTCAAAGGTTCTTTCACATAGTTTCCCTTGTGGTGTGATTTCCGTTGTATTTCCAGGCCAACATCGCAGTCTGGTCGTCCTTTGTCAGGATTCGTCCGTCCAGGTACCCAATCAAACAGACCAGGTACCATGGAGCAAGCCATCCGAACGCCACGAACAGCTCATACTGCCCGTCCAGTTACCAGTGCATCAGGGAGGCATGTCAGACTAGGAACTGTGAGTTTCAATTCAATTCTTTGTGAGAATGCTTTGATGACTTAATGACTGAAAGTTGATTTTAGAATAAGAGTTCTTAGAGGTTGGTCCTTCTCCTATTAGCAAGAGTGACCACTCGACATTTGAAATTCAGTAACAAATTGGGTCGTCCATGCATAATCTCAGTATCTTGGTTCTGTGCTTCATGTGATTCATATCTTGCCCTGTATGTCCTTTCAGGCATCCATGTTGTCCACCCCAGATGGACCATTCATCAATCTCTCAAGACTTAACTTCTCCAAATACGCCACACGTCAGAACCTTGCCAAGGCATTGTTTGAATACATCTTTCATCATGAAAATGATGTCAGAAATGTAAGTGTGTGCATGAACAGGAACGGAAACTGTCTCTGTTAAAGAACATCTGCTGTGGAATATCTGATCTTTGCGCTCTTTCCACATAAGCCTTATCCTGGCGTTTCCTGGGCCACAAGTTCTAAATGCCAGCTTTCTGATTCAGACCTCCTTGATGTTCAGGCATTGACCTGACACGCTCTTTCTTTAGGAGAGATGCATCTCCGTGCAGTTGTAGTTGTTGCCAAGTCAGTTTCAAAGTCTTGTCTCATTTGATCTGTCTCCAGGCCCTGGAGTTGGCGGCTTTGAGTACTGAAGCCTCACAGTTCAAAGATTGGTGGTGGAAGGTGCAGCTGGGGAAGTGTTATTACAGGTCAGTAACTATATTTCTCACAAAACAATCTCAACTACTTATTCTGCTCCCAGAGGCGGATTCAGGATTTGGGAAAAGAGGGGCGCCCTGTGTTAGGAACATTGAAATTTGCACCCAATTCCAGAATTTCACGGTCGATTTTACAGATTTGTTGGCCAAAAGGGGAGGCGTGCGCCCTCCTCTGGATCCGCGCTTGGCTCCGATTTCTTCGGTATTTGATTTGGGAACCACCTTCATTGGCAGGATAGACTACTAACTAGGCCCTTCTTCTTCAGGTTGGGTCTATACCGAGACGCAGAAAGGCAATTCAGATCAGCACTAAAACAGCAGGAAATAGTCGACACGTATTTGTACCTCGGTAAAGTGTATGTCCGTTTGGATCAACCACTGACGGCAGTGGAGGTTTACGCAGAAGGACTGGAGAAATTCCCTGGGGAGACCACCCTGCTTACAGGCATTGCTAGAATACATGAGGTTAGATGGAGTATTATAGTCTGTTTCTACTCATAACATAAATGTGACTGAAGAATAGCAATAAGTTCCCTCTTTAAGTCACACTGTCACATTGTGGAGCTCAGCTCCTGCTTTCTTTGGTGAACTTCCTTGATATCTTGGCTTGTAGCATCAATTCCCCATTTACGTGTAGATGCTTTGATTCATTGCATGTGGTTCTCCGTCCCATTGCAGGGTTTGAATGACATGACAACCGCTGTCAAATTCTACAAGGATGTCCTTCATTATGACAGCATGCACGTGGAGGCTATAGCCTGTATAGGGACACATCACTTCTATACAGACCAGCCTGAGATAGCACTGAAGTTTTATAGGTAAGGCAAGTTTACAAGAATGTACTTGCGTTTTCTTACTAGTTTTCTGTCCCCTAACTGCTCTGTTGTCTTTCCAGACGTCTGCTACAGATGGGTGTATACAACACCGAACTCTTCAACAACTTAGGCCTCTGTTGTTTCTATGCCCAGCAATATGATATGACCTTGACATGTTTTGAAAGAGCCTTGGCCTTGGCTACGGATGAGACCACTGCAGATGTATGGTACAATGTTGGACATGTTGCTTTGGTGAGTATGAGTACCATTCTTCTGTATTCAGCCGGATGTACATTTTGAAACATTTACAATCCATCACTGCTGGAAGATGGGGATTTGGCCTAGTGGTTAAGGCGTGCTGCCCCTTAGTGCTGGCGATTGATGCCTCATGCGAGGGCCCGTGGGTTCGAATCTGGTAGGAAGCAATGTCTTTCACCTTAGAAACCCGATTCTATTTCATATTATTTAAAATCCATCATATTCTTTATGGCCTTGTTTGCATTACAGGGTGTGGGGGACCTCAACCTCGCCTACCAAGCATTTAGGATGGCGTTGTCAGCCAACAATGACCATGCTGAGGCCTACAACAATCTGGGAGTTCTTGAAATGAAGAAGGGGAGACTAGAAATGGTATGTTTCTTGTTTGGTTCAATATTTTGCCAGATCATGCAGGAATCTCACATGAATGTGAAAAATGTGGACATTGTGGGGCAGAATGAAAGCCCTATCAGTGACGACTCCGTGGCATGCGATTGTCAGAAGTGGCTCCTTCAACTTGCAAAGTCTTCGTGTTATCAAGAGATTGTGCAAGGTCTTCTTACTGATATTTTCAGGCTCGTGCCTTCTTCCAAGCTGCTGCCAGTCTCGCTCCCATGATGTTTGAACCTCACTACAACTTTGGCACCATGTGTGATAAGGTAAGTTCTCTTCTCTTATTCTGTGAATTCGCATGAGAAAACTTCCAGGTTGACTCCATGTACCTAAAAGTACTAGTAGCTTCTTCAGAAAGTCACCAGGTGTCAGGGCTGTCCTCTGCTGTTCATTCGTATTCAAAAGTCAAAAGAAAGAAATACACCGCATTCACTGAACTGAAGTTGGCCTGTTGCAAAAAGATTGTGAGATTTGACAGCTACAGCAGAACAACAATTTCAACCATCATACTGCCACAAGTTGTCTTTAAATGTAAATTCTTCTGATGATGTCATATCACAGTACTGGTAACTATTGCTTACTGCATGAGTATGAAAGAAGACATACATATCCGTAGTATTCCTGTATGTTCACCTACATATCAGCTTAAGATAGCTTTGGTGCAGGAACAATACTGATCTTCAATACGGTATTCAGAATCCAGAATTGCATGGGTCTTACTTCGAGTGAAGACAACCATTACCAGTGAAGAGAACCCAGTGCATTTCCATATCAGTGACTTTCACTATCTCTCTGTAGCTTAAGGGTTAAGTGCTGTCTGACTCTTCCTCTCACTTATGTTATCAAGACCTTCAATGATTTGAATATGATATTTGTATATTTATTGCTTTTTGAGTCAATGGGATATGCATATATTCATGATGATATCAATGCAGTCTGGTGTGTAATCATGCTTGAAGTGCAGGGGAGTGGAGATTTGGGTTGAGGTGGTTTTGTATCTCTCTGTACACCATCCGACTGTTGGTACTGTTCTAAATGTTGAATTGAGAGCTAAGTGCCAAGTACAGCATTTTGGTTATAGGGACAATATTGGGCAAAATTGTACAGTAGGAGGAAACTGGAGTGCCCACAGGAAACCTGCGCTATTGAGCAGAGTCTATCAGTGAAAAATGGGGCAAACCCAGATCCAAAGCAGTGATAGGCGTCAATTTTTCCACTGTGCCACATTATATTCCTTCTCATTGTTCACCGGACACAAGGCTCCAGCGCCAAGTCGATTACCGGTGTGGCTGGCTGGAAAAAATTGACGTAGCTGCCCATTTTTTATGCCAGTCTGGTCCATCAGTTTATCATCGATCAGCCTCATATCAACACGATCAAAATACCAAACATTCCAGAATCACATTAAGAAAAAACCTCTCCAATTAATGCATTGTGACTTGGTGATGTTTTTTATATGCCTACCAGCTGTAATTGGTGAATAATTGTTGTTCTGTGCACAATGACGAGTTATTTTAGCGCAGTACTCCCGGGTAATCATGTTATTAGGTGTAAAGCGATAAATGGTTGTTCTGTGGCTGTTTATCATATGGATCTATCCTAATCGGGCTCTGCCACGGTCCATGGGGCGTGCTGTTGTTGTCAATAGTTGGGCAGATCTTAACAGTTTTATCGCTGTTCATTTTTCGCTGAACTGTTTTCAAGTGTGTTGAGCAGAACCTCTCTTTAAAAAGGACACCTTTAGGACTGCTAGATACAGTCTGTTGATTGCAAGTTTTTTTTTGACCACAGAGGTCAAAATGAAGAGAAATGACCATCTGGAAAGGCCTACTGAAATTTGGTGCCCTTGTAGTCCAGTCAAACTAGGGTGAAAATGGGCCCAACCCGGCAAAATTTGCACAGAAATGATATTGACATTTTCACGACCAGGGATGTCTACCAGGCAGAAGTATCCACTATTAAGGGAGGTTGCACTGTTATTCATGGATCTTGCTAACATTGTGATGGTCTGGCGGCCCATCCAAAAGAGATGAAGTACTCACTGCTGATTGATGCTAGGCCTACTTGCATCAGGCTTGAGGACTCAGAAAATTGAACTTAAATCGCTATTTAGTGGGTAGTGTTCATAAGTTGGTCTCCCTCCACAGCTGCAATGTTCCACTCGCTCACTGCGCTCCACACAACTTGAAATGGGCGACGTAATTGATGTGAAGGCTTTGGAAAAAACTGCTTGCAGAGTCTAGTCAAGAGCCGGCATGAAAAACCCAGACAGCTGGATTAATCTGATATACATTGTATGCAACAAGGATACCATCAGACATAAAACAAACACCCCAACCACTTAATTTGATTGTCACTTGATGTTGGACAATTCACAAAGAGGTTGGGTACTGGGAGTGTATGGTCACTTTCATGATATACGACGCTCACTGGTAACCAGCCGCTGGGAATATCCTGCAATTATAGTTTCATTAATTGAATTAATGTGCAGTTAGATGGACATTATGTCTGATCTGAGTTAGAGTTGGATGAAAATGTGGAGCTTTGGCCTAGTTAATTGGTGATAATTGAATTTTTGGGAGAATGAGTTATGAATCTGCTAAATACCATAGTTGTGCAATGTATGTACCCGTATGTAGAAAATATGGCTATATGTTAGATCGACATTGTACGTGTATGATATGCAGCACTTTTCAGCAACTGGCCTCCATTGCAGCATCTTCTAGTGTTATGTACGGCATGAAATCTAGAGATGTGATATTTGGTGTGTAGGTACCCCCACCTCTGTGTCAAACGGAGAGCCGAGTAACTTCCCAGAAAATCGTCCTTTGACTGTCTCCTGGAAACTGCCGTTTGGTTCTTCATGTGCAATGAATTGTGAGGTGCAAATCACACCTGTTTAAAATGCTCAAGTAGAGAGCTGCATCAGATAGCCCCGTTTACACTACAGAATTTTCACTGGTCCGTACCATTCGGTACACTTTTGTCAAATTGTAAACATGTCGAGCCAGCTTGTTCCGGTACCAAATGGCAGTGAAAATGGGCCGCTTGAATTTCAAAGAGGGCTTGGGCCGGGTTGAGCTCAGCACACTTCAATTGGGCTAGTCTAAAAAGGGCTAGAGTTAGCTTCTAGGGATGGTCCCCATTGACCGATACACGCTTAGTCACAGCCATCAGATGATCTGTTGAGTATATGTGATCATATCTCACACCGCTAGACATTTGAAATTCAGTAACAAATTGGGTCGTGTATGCATAATCTCAGTGTCTTGGTTCTATGCTTCATGTGATTCATATCTTGCCCTGTTACGTCCTTTCAGGCATCCATGTTGTCCACCCCAGATGGACCCTTCATCAATCTCTCAAGACTTAACTTCTCCAAATACGCCACACGTCAGAACCTCGCCAAGGCATTGTTTGAATACATCTTTCATCACGAAAATGATGTCAGAAATGTAAGTGTGTGCATGAACAGGGACAGAAACTCTCTCTGTTGAAGAACATCCCCTGTGGAATATCTGATCTTTGCACTCTTTCCACATAAGCCTTATTCTGGCTTTTCCTGGGCCACAAGTTCTAAATGCCAGCTTTCTGATTCAGACCTCTTGATGTTCAGGCATTGACCTGACACACTCTTTCTTTAGGAGAGATGCATCTCCGTGCAGTTGTAGTTGTTGCCAAGTCAGTTTCAAATTCTTCATTTGATCTGTCTCCAGGCCCTGGAGTTGGCGGCTTTGAGTACTGAAGCCTCACAGTTCAAAGATTGGTGGTGGAAGGTGCAGCTGGGGAAGTGTTATTACAGGTTGGTGACAGGATATCTTGCATGACAATCTCAACTACTTAATTCTGCTCTGATTCCTTCGGTATTTGATTTGGAAACCAATATACCGGGTACTTTCATTGGCAGGATAGACTACTAACTTGACCCTTCTTTTTCAGATTGGGTCTGTACCGTGACGCAGAGCGCCAGTTCAGATCAGCACTAAAACAGCAGGAAATAGTCGACACATATCTGTACCTCGGTAAAGTGTATGTCCGTTTGGATCAACCACTGACAGCTGTGGAGGTTTACGCAGAAGGACTGGAGAAATTCCCCGGGGAGACCACCCTGCTTACAGGCATTGCTAGAATACATGAGGTTAGATAAAGTATTATAGTCTGTTTCTACTCATAACATAAATGTGACTGAAGAATAGCAATACGTTCCCTCTTTAAGTCACACTGGGTGAGGTCAAATATTAGGCTTAGTCAGGTTTTAATGCCAAGTCTTAAGAAAGTTTTAGACTAAAACCAATATTTGACCTCCCTCCAAGTTTTATCTTAAGACCCGCTTAAAACTTTCTTAAGAAAGTTTTAAAACCTGAGTATTAAAACTTCTCGAGTTAAAACTTCGTTAATCCCAGCAAGAAGCCGAAGTTTTAAAAATTTTAATGGAAAATGAATTGGGTGAGGTTTTAGTCCCTAGGGACTAAAACCAGACTAAAACCTGCAGAGGTCAAATGTTTGGATTAAGGTTGCAGCTATGTTTGCCATCCCAGTTACAAGCTGTAGCACTCCGAAGAGCTGAAAACTTTGACAGTACACCTGCCTATACTAGAGAGCCAATTCAGAGACATCTTTGACTGAATGAAAGCCAAGAACAGATTTCATGAACCTCAGGTTTTAACGAAGTTTTAGTCCAGGTTTTATCCAGGTTTTAATGAAGTTTTAATGAAGTCTTAATCTGAGACAGGTTTTAGGAGTTCAGATTAAAACCTACCAAGTGGGATAAAACTCCGATTATCTCAGTTTTAGCTTAATCCAAATATTTGACCTCACCCAGTGTCACATTGTGGAGCTCAGCTCCTGCTTTCCATGGTGAACTTCCTTGATATCTTGGTTTGTAGCATCAATTCCCCATTTAGATGCTTTGATTCATCGTACATGGTTCTCCATCCCGTTGCAGGGTTTGAATGACATGACAACCGCTGTCAAATTCTACAAGGATGTCCTTCATTATGACAGCATGCACGTGGAGGCTATTGCCTGTATAGGGACACATCACTTCTATACAGACCAGCCTGAGATAGCACTGAAGTTTTATAGGTAAGGCAAGTTTACAAGAATGTACTTGGGTTTTCTCACTAGTTTTCTGTCCCCTAACTGCTTTGTTGTCTTTCCAGGCGTCTGCTACAGATGGGTGTATACAACACAGAACTCTTCAACAATTTAGGCCTCTGTTGTTTCTATGCCCAGCAATATGACATGACCTTGACATGTTTTGAAAGAGCCTTGGCCTTGGCTACGGATGAGACCACTGCAGATGTGTGGTACAATGTTGGACATGTTGCTTTGGTGAGAATGAGTACCATTCTTCTGTATTCAGCCGGATGTACATTTTGAAACATTTACAATCCATCACTGCTGGAAGATGGGGATTTGGCCTAGTGGTTAAGGCGTGCTGCCCCTTAGTGCTGGCGATTGATGCCTCATGCGAGGGCCCGTGGGTTCGAATCTGGTAGGAAGCAATGTCTTTCACCTTAGAAACCCGATTCTATTTCATATTATTTACAATCCATCATATTCTTTATAGTCTTGTTTGCATTACAGGGTGTGGGGGACCTCAACCTCGCCTACCAAGCATTTAGGATGGCGTTGTCAGCCAATAATGACCATGCTGAGGCCTACAACAATCTGGGAGTTCTTGAAATGAAGAAGGGGAGACTAGAAATGGTATGTTTCTGGTTTGGTTCAATATTTTGCCAGCTCATACAGGAATCTCACATGAATGTGAAAAATGTGCACATTGTGGGGCAGAAGGAAAACTCATCTGTGACTTGGGGACATTGTTGTCAGAGGTGGTGGCTCCTTCAGTTTTCCGAGTCTTTGTGTTAACAAGAGAAGTGAAAGGTCTTCTTACTGATATTTTCAGGCTCGTGCTTTCTTCCAAGCTGCTGCCAGTCTCGCTCCCATGATGTTTGAACCTCACTACAACTTTGGCACCATGTGCGATAAGGTAAGTTCTCTTCTCTTATTCCGTGAACTCGCATGAGAAAACTTTCATGTTGACTACATGTACCTAAAAGTACTAGTACTAGCTTCTTCAGAAAGTCACCAGGTGTCAGGGTCATCCTCTGCTGTTCATTTGTATTCAAAAGTCGAAAGAAATACACCACATTCACTGAACTGAAGTTGGCCTGTTGCAAAAAGATTGTGAGATTTGACAGCTACAGCAGAACAACAATTTCAACCATCATACTCCAACAAGTTGTCTTTAATGTAAATTCTTCTGATGATGTCTTATCACAGTAACTATTGCTTACTGCATGAGTATGAAAGAAGACATACATATCCATAGTATTCCTGTATGTTCACCTAAATATCAGTTTTGGTGCAGGAACAATACTGATCTTCAGTATGGTATTTATAATCCAGAATTGCATGGGTTTGACTTCCAGTGAAGACAATCATTATCAGTGAAGACAACCCAGTGCATTTCCATATCAGTGACTTTCACTATCTCTCTGTAGCTTAAGGGTTAAGTGCTGTCTGACTCTTCCTCTCACTTATGTTATCAAGACCTTCAATGATTTGAATATGATATTTGTATATTTATTGCTTTTTGAGTCAATGGGATATGCATATATTCATGATGATATCAATGCAGTCTGGTGTGTAATCATGCTTGAAGTGCAGGGGGAGTGGAGATTTGGGTTGAGGTGGTTTTGTATCTCTCTGTACACCATCCGACTGTTACTGTTCTAAATGTTGAATTGAGAGCTAAGTGCCAAGTCCAGCATTTTGGTTATAGGGACAATATTGGGCAAAAAATGTTCAGTAGGAGGAAACCAGAGTGCCCACAGGAAACCTGCGCTACTGAGCAGAGTCTATCAGTGAAAAATGGGACAAACCCAGATCCAAAGCAGTGATAGGCGTCAATTTTTCCACTGTGCCACATTATATTCCTTCTCATTGTTCACCGGACACAAGGCTCCAGCGCCAAGTCGATTACCGGTGTGGCTGGCTGGAAAAAATTGACTTAGCAGCACATTTTTTATGCCAGTCTGGTCCATCAGTTTATCATCGATCAGGCCAGGGTTATTATATTCTTTGGTTTAAACATTCCAGAATCACATTAAGAAAAAACATCTCCAATTAATGCATTGTGACTTGGTGGTGTTTTTTATATGCCTACCAGCTGTAATTGGTGAGTAATTGTTGTTCTGTGCACAATGACGAGTTATTTTAGCGCAGTACTCCCGGGTAATCATGTTATTAGGTGTAAAGCGATAAATGGTTGTTCCGTGGCTGTTTATCATATGGATCTATCCTAATCGGGCTCTGCCACGGTCCATGGGGCGTGCTGTTGTTGTCAATAGTAGGGCAGATCTTAACAGTTTTATCGCTGTGCATTTTTCGCTGAACTGTTTTCAAGTGTGTTGAGCAGAACCTCTCTTTAAAAAGGACACCTTTAGGACTGATAGATACAGTCTGTTGATTATGAGGGTTTTTTTGACCACAGAGGTCAAAATGAAGAGAAATTACCATCTGGAAGGGCCTACTGAAATTTGGTGCCCTTCTATTTCAGTCAAACTGGGGTGAAAAATGGGCCCAACCCGACAAAATTTGCACAGAAATGATATTTACGTTTTCATGACCAGGGATGTCTACCAGGCAGAAGTATCCACTATTAAGGGAGGTTGCACTGTTATTGATGGATCTTGCTAACATTGTGATGGTCTGGCAGCCCATCCAAAAGAGATGAAGTACTCACTGCTGATTGATGCTGGGCCTACTTGCATCAGGCTTGAGGACTCAGGAAATTGAACTTAAATCACTATTTAGTAGGTAGTCTTGATGAGTTGGTCTCCCTACACAGCTGCAAGGTTCCACTCGCTCACTGGGCTCCACACAGCTTGAAATGGGTGACGTAATTGATGTGAAGGCTTTGGAAAAAACTGCTTGCAGAGTCTAGTCAAGAGCCGGCATGAAAAACCCAGACAGCTGGATTACCCTGATATACATTGTATTTATGTATGCAACAAGGATCAGACATCAGGATGCATCAGACATAAAACAAACACCCCAACCACTTAATTTGATTGTCACTTGATGTTGGACAATTCACAAAGAGGTTGGGTACTGGGAGTGTGTGGTCACTTTCATGATATACGACACTCACTGGTAACCAGCCGCTGGGAATATCCTGCAATTATAGTTTCATTAATTGAATTAATGTGCAGTTAGATGGACATTATGTCTGATCTGAGTTAGAGTTGGATGAAAATGTGGAGCTTTGGCCTAGTTAATTGGTGATAATTGAATTTTTGGGAGAATGAGTTATGAATCTGCTAAATACCATAGTTGTGCAATGTATGTACCCGTATGTAGAAAATATGGCTATATGTTAGATCTACATTGTACGTGTATGATATGCAGCACGTTTCAGCAACATTGGTCTCCATTGCAGCATCTTTTAGTGTTATGTACGGCACGAAATCTAGAGATTTGATATTTGGTGTGTAGGCACCCCCACCTCTGTGTCAAACGGAGAGCCGAGTAACTTTCCAGAAAATCTTCCTTTGACTTGTCTCCTGGAAACTGCCGTAATTGTGAGGTGCGAATCACACCTGTTTAATGCCCTAAAAGTAGAGAGCTGCATCAAATAGCCCCGTTTACACTACGGAATTTTTACTGTGCTTGGTCCGGACCAAGCACGATTCGGTACACTTTTGTCAAATTGTAAACAGGTCAAGCCAGTTTGTCCCGGTACCAAATGGCAGTGAAAACGGGCCTGTCCTGCTTGAATTTCCAGGGGCTAGGGCCGGGTCGAGCGCAGCACACTTCAATTGGGCTAGTCTAAAAAGGGCTACAGTTCAGCTTCTAGGGATGGTCCCCATTGACCGATACACGCTTAGTCACAGCCATCAGATGATCTGTTGAGTATATGTGATCATATCTCACACCGCTGTAAATATTATTTGGACCCTCATCATTGGACATTATCGCAAGGCGTGAAGTAGTCTGACACGATACTCATGGGGCATTAACCATGTTATGTGTGGACCACTCTAACACTTGAGTCCCTTAATGGATTAGTGGATGGGTTTAGTGAGGGAGAAGAGGGTTTAAGGTCCTGTCCCTGCACTCAGTAACCAACTCATTATCCTCTCTCATTCAAGGTTGGTATAAACATCAGGACCTGTTTACAACTCGTTCTGAACTGCATTTGTCCGTTAACCCTTTCCTCACCAATCTGGCCAAATCCACCATCACCCCAAAGATCTATCTGCCCAAAGGACCACTCTAATTCTACTAACGAGGATGATGATTGAATGGTATTCAGATGACGCTATGACTAGGCTTAGGATGAGGAAAATGTGATACTCCATGTGAGCGTTGTCTCATGCAAGCTTTGGCAGTAGTTTGTGTCATTGGTCTCAGCATTAGCTGTAAGGAAACTAACAATGGTTCAAAAGTGGTGACACTGACACCACCAAGAAACTGTCGTTATCATGAACAGAGAATTAAAATAATCTTGTTGATATGATTCTTTGAGCTGTACCAAAGCTTACTCAGGTGGTATCCACACCCTCGTCGCCACACTCCTTATCCTCCCTCATTTTACTTCAGACCTGTCACTCTTCGTATTCAGACTCCAAATCTGTGTCCATTCTGACTCCAGACCTGTGTCCACATCCATCCACTCCCTGATCAAAGAAAAGACCTGTCCACTTCATCTGTCCACATTCAAGGTGCCATACCTTTCCCTCGTTTTCCAGTTAATTAGTCAGATTTCATTTCTTCTATTCCTGTTATGGTTCTAGTCTTATCATTTGTTCCGTCTTTCCTCTGAGGGGATTCTGGCTGTAGCTTTGATCTTGCCTCACACTAATCCATTATGTCAATCTCTCCACCGTTAGCTCTCTATTGTGTTTGATTAATGAGTGGACATGTTGCTTAATCAAGAGAGAAGTCAAGTCGTCATCTGGCTTGGAAGGTGGGGGCATTTTGTGTGTAGACGGACTCTACCCAGAAACATTGCAGTTGCAAATTTTCCCCATCAAATATAGGAAAAAATTGCATTGTTCACATTATTCTATTAACCCTTTTACTGCTGAGGCCAGTTTCGTCAAAAACTAAAGTCCCTCTGCAGTGAATTTTACGGGGGTATTTTTAAAGTGTTAGGAGAATGCAGGTAGAGTGTCTCGTAGCCTCGTGACCAAAATGCTTGCCTGATACGTACTTCAAAGAATCACATCCACATTAAAAAAACTGCAGGCAGAACCCTAATGTGTTCAGATAGAGCACACAGTACATTTAACACTACAGTAACATCGGAGTGTGGCGTAAGATTTGTCACCGTAAACTGTCACCTCTGATGTTGTATCTTTTCCATTTTCTTTCAGTTTCTTTGTTAACTGTTTCTATGTGCAATAAACCTGATTTGGAAAACCCTGGTTTGTTGTGTGCACTTAGAAAGCGCCCCCCCCCCCACTTGAGATCCCAACCAATCCCTTTAAGGGACAATAGTTGCTCCTCAAATTGAACTTGCAACTTGATAATTTAGATTATGATATGTAGGGTCGATCATGACAATTGTTTGGGTGGCTGGGTTCATTAAGAACAACAAGAGGTCTGCAATAAGGGATGAAGTCGGATGCAGTGTACCGGACCAGAAGCCGCAGAACGTGGGGTAAATTGGTTCGGGATTATAACGGGACTTGCACAATCAGAATTGTCGTGAGGTTTACAAACGTGGACCATGTGCTAATCTTGTGAAGCCATAATATGACATGAGCACCAGGGCGGAATAGCTGCAGTTCTGCCGTAGGAGATGCTGCGACAATGTAGACAATGTCGTGTGGAAAATTGGAACATTTGATCTCGAGGGTTCTAAGGTGACAAAAGGAATGATTCAGTTAAAGTTTGTGACGTGGAGTTGTCGTGTTGGAGACGGACGGTTCTGCCACAACCCTATTGTTTAATTAGTCCATCTCGGTAATCATTTCGGTGATAATTGGAATGAATCAGCTCCGTGATGAAGCTGCCTCTCCGCCAGATGGACAATGGATCTGAGGAGAGTGTTTCATCAGGCGAGCATCGTCTGGTCCACCTTAGAATGAACAAAATGATGAGTACATAGAATAAGATTTGTGGTTGTGCATGCAGAAGGTAGAGGTGCATGGTTAGGGTGAGTGGAGTGACTGCAGCCACTCAGAATGCCTACAAACAGCGTAAAACTAAAGAAAGAACTCTTTGTCGTGACTTTCAATGACTATAAGATGGTATGTTGACCTTTGAGTGCTACGTCACTGGATTTCAACGTAAATATGACATTGCTTTCACTAAATGAGCATGGTTTCTAATCACTGACTTTTGAGCAGTCTGCAATGGTGCCCGTATTGTAACATACTTACGTATGTAACGTACTGACTCCCAACTTCCTCCCTAACAGGAGCTTACCATACTTGTACTTAACAGTGTTTCCTTCTTATGATGTAAAAAATTGCGTCTCTTCTGAGTCTTTTTGCATCTGAGTCATTTGCAGGTTCTTTGAGCCTTGTTGGTAATCTAGCAGTAAGGTGTGCCTCCACTCGGGCAAACAGTATACATCGATATTTCGTGATATTTCCAAGGTTTGGCACAACATGAGTCAGTTATTTTATCATCAACCAGGTAATAACCCTGGTATAATCAATTGCGTTATTAATTGGTGGTTGATGAAGGTCAGATATTGGCTGATAGGACTGTTCAATCATTGACCAACGATGCTTGCTGTCTGGGCACCTTTGATGGAATAAGAGCATGCACTTGAGCTTCAATCCTTAAGCTGACAAAAATCTAGGTCAGTATGACCTACTTATCAAAAGTGCAGTACCCTCACCCCTCCTGGTTAGAGTAGAGTCCAGTTTATTGTCTGGTTTCATTCATAAATCACCACTAAATGGTCTGTGATGAAACATTGATAGTGTATCATGTGTAAACGTTCCAATATCGCATCACTCCTTCAATTATTTTAGCACAAACTCTCATTAAAACAAAACCGTGCGAGTCGATATCACACAATAGATAGACATTACGCATCTAAATGAATAATTAACTTGGGTTTTACATCGTGTCTGTTTGTTAACACACCGCCAATTATCTTGCATTGTTGTGACATCAAAGCTAGAGGACTCCCGATGTGAAAAGGCAACATTACTCAAACTAGATGCTGGCTGAATCATGCTCATATATTGGTGAGACTGAAATGCTGTCTTCTTTTGAGGCCATCTCCCCAGACCATAACCCTCACCCCCCCCCCCCCTTAGACCTTAACCCAGTCTGGTAATAGTTATGACCTTCCAGTGACAACATGAAAGGTTTTCTGTGTTTAATTCAATTGTGTGTCTCAAAATGACGATGTTGGATTAATTGAGAAGATTTTGTGAAAAGATAAAGTTTCATCTTTCCACATCTCTTGAATGAACCGTCAGTCACCACTTTGGTTTTATTTAATCCTCCTCCAGTTTCGTTGCATGGTTCTCTAATTATTCCCAAGTTTAAAGGCCATATCCCCCTTGGGGAGGTTAAACTTTCAGTTTAGGGAAATGAGTTCATGATTGCTCTTGTCATCTTTCTAAGGGAACACCAATGTAGAGATTGAAACCGACATTTGAGGCGCTACTCCACTTGACTTGAGTTCTGTATTGCCAGCTCGGGTGTATGGTTTCCTTATGAATACACTGAGATCAATGACAAAAACAACTGACCATAGTTTTCAAGGGTTAGTTACCCATAAAGAACCAAATCATGCAAGAAGCTCTCTTGTGGAGCATCGCTTTGAGTCAAGGTTGGCTCAGTATCACAACTTGCATTAACTCTTTCACTGCCGAGTTTCCCAGATAAGTCGTACGCTAGACTGCCAAGTTTCCGGTTCTCCGTTCTCGGGAAATCCCCTAATTTCAATTGGGGTGCCGTCTGTGAATAGCCAAACTAACTAAACATACTTTCTGCATAGGGCGACGCTGGTTGCCAACAGCAGTCCGCAGAGGGGTGAAAGGGTTAAATTCCAGTAATATTTTTCTGACCATTAAAGAAATCTTACCAAAACTCTCGAACCCACTGGACACAAAGCAATTTCACCAATCACAGAGCCAATCTCTGTGATCACAGATTAAGTACTGCGTATTGCCAGCAAAGTGTCTGTTTATAACCAGCCAATTTCCCCTGGTAGCCTATGATTGCTGTCAGCCAGCTTAACATAACATCTTATCACACAGAGGGACTGTAAAATCTTCTTCAAGGGAGCAATCTGAGAGTGTTTCATTATCAAGATGAACAAAGGGAAGTTAGTATGGAGGGGAGGTTAGAAGTTACCAAGGCTACTCTCACAACTAAACACCAGTGTCAACATCTATCATGAACTCTATGCACCCAAAACCAACAACCCTGACCTCTACATCATCACAACCAAAACCCTGAGAACATCGGGAGTGTTTCCACACAATATCACCACTTTATTTACCCAAAGCAATGTTGAGATTGGTAGAGCATTACAATCAATACAACACTGGCATTTGATTGAAGGTGATATGGCTAACAGCAACATTTTATTAGGGTTGTAAAGCTGTTTATGAGGATACGCTTGACCATGCTATCTCTGGAAGAATATCAGGATGTTTCTGATTAAATAGATGCTGAGTTACAGGAAATCTTCCCAACCGTGACTTGATTGCCCATCTTTCAGCAGGAGACAAATCAGAGGTCCAGAATACAGTGTGCTAAACATCTGATTCCAGACAAAACTGACAATAGTCTTGGACAAAGGAAACTTGCATTGCTACAGGGCCTCTGCTGGAGTATTCATGTCAGGGGTTAAATGGCACTTTTCAGGGGTGGATCCACGATTTCGGAAAAGAGGGGGTGCGCTGTGCTAGAAACATTGTAATCTGCAGTGAGTTTCAATGATTTGCTCCAAATTTCAGAATTTCACGGTCAATTTTACAGATTTGTTGGCCGAAAGGGGGGCGAACGCCGGGTGCCCCTTGGATACGGGCCTGCTTTTGACTTAAATTGGGGAGTCCTCTTTCATTATTTTCAAGTAACAACAATCAGGATGGGGGTCCTTTTCCAATTTGAGGAGAATTTGGCCCTGGGTCCTGGTTCCCCGAAACCCTGGCAAACCTCATGGTTTAGCCAGTGGATGGAAATTGAAGACAAAAGTGGCACTTGGCAAAGCAGCGAAAACAACTCGCTACTTCAAAGCTTGTTCAGTTCTACATTTGTTGAGAGCTCCACAAATGAAAACTGTAACAGCAATCAACCAAGATTTCCTGTCGAGAGTAAACAACATGAAGAACCATTGAAACAATTGCTTTGGCTTGGAACGATGGGGAAGGAAATGTTAGAAAGATGGGCAGCAACAGGACCAGAGAAAGTGGCATTCTTGCCCTTTTGCAAGATCTTCTAGTTTTGTTGTTCCCCCACTGGTATCTAGCTAGTTGTGGCCAATGGAGATCAGAGGCTAGGCGGTATTTGAAGCTCCACAGTTCAGGAACCAGAAAACCACAATATCTGCTTTCTCGTCTCCACAAGGAGGGGGTTAAGGGGTTAAACAGTTTCATTAATGCACATCTCTTAAAGCCCAATATCTAATCTACCCCCTGTTACCACAACAATAGGAAGCAAGAGGATGCAATTATCTTAAGATGGTCAATCTCCTTTATGGACCAATATCATGAATTCCAATTAAAAGATCCGCCAAATGTAGATACATAAATCACTGGTGGTGGCGTCGGGTGAGGAAGACGCAAGGATCGGAAGCTGTGATTTGGATAGAGGAAAGAGGACTTTTATAGCATAACATTTGAAATGGGCAAAGCACTGCAAACTGACTTGCAGCGGGCAGTGTTCATCATTCCTCGTTTCCTTACGGCTTACGGCTTACATCTTGACCAGTGTCAGGAATGACTGTCCCTAGTTTTCTGCAGCTAATTTTTACATAATTATCCCTTGGCTGGTGTCAAACTGCTGATAGTTTCCTACAGGGGGAAGCAACCTGCACAAGAAAACTCTTGACATGGAGGAGTGCCGTAACCGCAAAACATATAACACTCTGAGAAAGAACTGCAGTTTGCCGTGGCCCGACACAGTGCTAATGTAATTCCTATGTATGGTACAAATGGATCTGAAAGTTCTTCTTCACCAACATTTTCAAACGAAGCAAAGTGCATCCCATTCAAATTGAAACAATGAATATATTCAACTTGTACAAAAGCAATGAACAGAATTGCAATTAACAGGGTAAATGCCCATGAAATGGACACTCGAGGGTAACATTACAATGGACTAGCAATGAATAATTCAAATATGAACTTCTGAAATGGGTTATGACATGAATGCAAACCGCTATATGACCTTGAGTGACATTGAAAATGGAATATATTGCCTCACAAACCCTTATCAATTTTAACTCCTACTTGAAGTGCAATTCAAGCTGTTGCAACATTCAGTTACTGAACTTGCAGGAATGAGATTGAAAGGCGTTGAGAATTCTCCATCAGCGGTGAAAAAAGTGAGTATGACAGGTTAAATGTCCAATGATTAGAAATTAGATGTAATTATAACCCAAATGCTTCTTCTGATTGATCGGGAATCCCAAAGCTTAGCTATTGAAGTTGCTGCCTGTAGCCTGCTACTTTTGGGACTCTGGCTAAAGAAACAAAGGAATGATAACCCATGCAATGCAGGGTTTGACATTTGGTGGAGACTTCTCGGGCTTCACTTGACCACTGATGACAATCATTTCTTATGCATCCTAATCCAACAAGGGAGCTGTGGTCAGCTGAACTAATTTACCATTCAATTGAATAATGATGATTGGATCACGATAATTAGTCTCAATGATTGACAGGTGATTCATCAGTCAGTCATGTCTTCTGGAGGCCAATGAAAGGGTCTCGGAAGATTTTAACTCAGTATGAGCTAACTCCGTCATTTTGGAATGAAAAATTATATTATAAGTGCAGTATGAAGGTCAAACTCCAGACAATGAAGGTAAACTTGTAACGCTACAGCGTGCTACAGCGTCCATCGTTGCTGAGTTGGTTTACACTCTATGAGTGTCTTGTCGTCCAACGACGCCGGACTACAAAAATCCAAGTTGACTGAAGCTGAACTTGAAAGATGGCTGATGAAGGTTTGTAATTCAGTTGTGCTACCTTGTCTGACATCCTTCGACGATGGTTTATTGTCACGTTCACCACACAAAAAATAAATGTCAAATGTAGATGATGAGGACCCAGAGGTGAGTTAATAAAGTTGAGCCTGTAGCTCTGGGATTGGAAGACAAAAGGAGAATCTAATGAATCATTTATAAATCATAAAGGTAAATAGTTCATCCATCTGGGCAGTCACAGGGCCCCAAGGGAAGGAGACAATGATGAGACAACATGGGATGAGAGATAAGACCAGGGACAAGTCACCGACTGTCTGGTGACTGATGGGGAGGGGAGTCCCCAATGTGGCCCAATTAACAACACACATGGTTAGCTATTGTAAAAATTAAAGTTAAAGGGACTGTTCATTTTTTGTCAGTTGAGGAATCTGAGTTGTGATCCTTGAGAAAATGGATAAAGCTACGAAGCTGCAAATTGCAGCGATTATTCTGTACAGCACAACAAATAATCCCTGCAATTTGCAAGTGCATAGCTTTTTCCGTTTTCCCAAGTATCACAACTCAGATTCCTCAAGTGATGAAAATGAACAGCCCATTTGGACTTAAAAGTCCGATATCAACAATGGTACATAGAGTGCGGCAGTACTTCTAACGATGACAGGTTGGCCGACTCCATCAGATTCAAAATAAAACCAACTCCACATTTCCTCTCTCAAAAAACATGAAAAAACTCATTTGTTCATTTGGACTGGTTTTGAGGAATCATGCAGCGGGTCATTTCCAGTTTCAGACAGGAAGCAGCATCCATTTCCTCCACCAGGAACAGAATCAGAAACACAAAACACGCGGAATATCTTCCACTCATTTATAACTTGAAATCTTTTTGCTTGTATTACCTTGTTTCGTTCATGAAAAGGCAAATGGATTTCTTGATGCATTCATCACTTCTATAAATCATTCAAATTCCCGTCAAATCACCATCATACTCAGTTTTCTGACTAATAGCTGAATCGGTCTCTCACGTAAAATGCACTTCCTGATTCATTTAATGAATTGGAAGTTTTGTCTCTCCTTTAGAATTTACTTCATGCTCACTGAATTATCAAAATAGTTGATGCAAGGCAAGTGCTGGTTATAATGGCCAATTGTTTTCATCTTAAAGTGCTGTTTCTATGCAAATTATAATGCGGAGTAACATTTTGAACAGCACGCATGGAAAGGCTCTAGGATAATTCGCCCACGGATAATCCGGGGCCGAGTTATCCTGTAACCGCAGGGAAAATAGCGTTGAGTTTGATTTTGAGTTGCAACTTTAGACACTGGTGGTGTCCAAGCAAGCGATTTCTCATGCGAGTTGGCTCTCAATGGGCAGTTCATTGTTGTTGGTTTCATTTACGACTTTAGGCTGAGACCAGTGACACAAACAACTGCCCGCAGTATTCTATCAACAGTGCATGGTGAATTGCCCATTGAGAGCCTACACGCAGGGCAATGCCTGTAGCATCGCCCATTGAGAGCCTACATGCAGGGCAATGCCTGTAGCATCTAATGGTTCCCTTGGGGTTGAGTTCATTGCGGTAAAGCTCCGTTTCAAGGATTCTGTAGTGATCTGCTCCAAAACACCTTTGTAATAGAGACACCTAATGTCACCTCACACAGCAAGTATAGCTGTCATTACTTCCGTTACGCTGTCAATAATTATCAAACCAACCTGTTGACTTCTTCTTCCCATGTTAAGGATCTGTTGTCATTTCTTCAAACCTCTTTAAATGTCAATAAACTTCTTGCCCTTCCCTGCAATTTCCTCTCGAGCACTTATGCTTTATTGATCTTGAATAGTTTCAACTTCATTTACCAAAGTTTGCTTTTCAGATCTTTAACGCACTGTTTTTGTCTTCAGGCTGACTCTGTATCATTGCTGTAAGTCAATTTTTGACGGATTGCAATTAAACTGCCTTCCCATGTCAGTTTTCTCACAGAAGTTGTTTCTCAATGGGCAAGTCAGCCAAATGAATCTCTAGTCATTTATGTCATCGGTCTCATTGTAAATTGAATGGAAACCAACAATGGTGAATTGCCCATCGATAAGCAACTTGCAGAAGAAAAATCTCACGTAAAGCAGTGTCTTTTAGAAATGACATCCCGACTCTGATGATGTCTTTCTTTCTGTCTTTGCAGCTTGGTGATTTCCAGAGCAGTTACAATGCCATCCAGAGATCACTAGACTCGTTCGCAGAACATGCTGATTCGAAAGAGCTTCTGAAGCAACTACGACATCACTTTTCTGCACTGTGATGAAATAGCCTCCTGTCCTGGTAAGTGAAATCTGTTGATATCCACCAGAAGTTGTAACCATAGGGAACAGGCCTCAGGAATGGTATTGTGATGTTGACTAGTTGACCAGGTTTATACAATGGGGCTTGAGACTCAGAAATGTTGTCATGATGTTGCTCATGTGTTCTCTTGAAGTTGGGCTATGGCGTGTTGCTTCTTATTCCACAAGGTGTCTCTGTGAGTTGTTCTCTTTCTCAGTATGTAACCTTTGATATTGCGCACTTAACCTTGAACTCGTTAGTTTTTGGAGCATAAAAAAATATTTGTCTCGTAAATTTTAATAAGGTCTCAATATTTGACCTGCAAAGTATACCATTACTGTTAAGGTTAATCATCTCTGATAGCAAGTAATTGGTACTCGTGTATACATAAAGTCTAAACTACTTCAGCCAAGGTTCTTTATATTTATATCTTTCCAAAACACCAAACTTGCGTGTAGCAGTAGGCATACCATTTGGCGGCTTGAGACCAAACGGTCTGGAGTAATGTTGCCCCATAGGTCTTTGTATTCTCTCTTGCTTTCCCCACCCTTCCCTCAGTTTAAACCTTGTGCTTGTAGTAGTACCATTTTGGTAGCTTGACACCAAGGTCTCTGGGGTAATGTTCCTCGATAGGACTTGGTATTCTGTC
>NMRB01000215.1:198033-211168 GCA_002633025.1 Notospermus geniculatus
CCACTGTTTATCGTAATGAAGTGTTCACGAGAGCCGAGACCTCAGTCGGCCAACACAGTCAATGCTGTTTAGATACAAACCCTAATCATTCCTGCCAAGAAATACACGACATATGTTTATCATGAGAAAAAAAGTGAATGTAAATAAAAAGTAGCTGAATATAAACCTTGTTTCCTGATAAAACACTCCCAGGTACGGACTAGCGTGGCCAAGAAAAAAAGGAATTTGTTAATTTGACCAAGTTTCTGAAGTGTAAGAGAAATATTGGCATCCTTGGTGGGGTATTTGCCTGTCTGCCAGTTACTCATACTGACTGGATATTCAACCTGGGTGTTTTGGATGATTTGGTCTGCCCGCACTTGAGTATGTTAAAACAGTGCAGATATATACGAATGGTGCATTATTACATTATTACACTTCACAGTTATCGAATCCACAGATAACATCAAGTTCACTACATCATTAGTCCTGCCAAAAATAGATATTCTTCTCTTATGTACCGGTATATTGTTGGTCCTACTGATGTAATTCAACGATTTTGGTATGAACGTTTTCAAAAATTTTGCTGGCATCTCTTCAGAACTTCAACATAACCCTTCCTCTGCCCTTGCAGTGACCTTTTTTGTGACACAAATTTTGTCATTCTTACAAAATTGCATGAGTTTACTGCATCCTCGTATCATATTATCCTCTTAACCTTCGATGATTTATGATAAATGTGTATGTTGTAATCACCCTGTCCTCCTCAACATAATTGCTGACAATCTACTAAATAGTTTTAGTCATGTTGAAAACATGCTGAACAGGAAAGTTTATCAATATGGGCTCGCAATAATTGCTTTTATAACAGAATGATTTGATTTTGTCTCGTGCAAATTGTGATAAAACGTTCCTTTTTGTCACCGCTTCACCCAGTGGATCCATTTTGATTGCATGCTCTCCATGACTGGTGAAGGCCGAGTTCTACATCCATCCTGATATGTTTTGAGGGAATTGGTTGAAAACCTGGTTCATTTGGGAAACCAACTGTACGTGTAAGAATGCCAGAACAGGTAGTCATTAATCTTAGCTTTAGCATCCCGGTGAAGCCAATGTACCATGAAATATCTCAAGCATAACTGACCTTCAACATTTCGCAATGCCTGTAGTTGCACACCTATACTGATTACTGGAGCTAACTTGATCTCATTCCACAACATTCCTCAGTGAAACTAGAATGATGTTGGAAGCAGCAACAGGTTTGTGGATTAGGAAAGAGGGTCTTTCTTATGCCATGCTTAAAACATGAACTTATGTCAGACATTCTGTATTGTTTCATCTTTATTCCTTCATTATTCGTGACCGCTTTCATACCACCTCAGACCTTCACGTTCCCTCTTCTTATAATCCACCAGCCTGACTTCTATTACCAATTAAGCATCAAGGCATTAAGTGTTCGAATGTAATTTCAAACACCGGGCCGTTCCTATCAACAGGTGGTTGCTTTCTTCCTAACGCTAAAGAAAGAAACTTTGATGGGTTACGTCTGCGTTCTTTGAAGTTGATCGCTCGCATGGCAGGTTGATTTGTTTCATTTCTGGTGAACATTACCCAATGATTGTTGTTGGTGATGGATACACCACAGAACGTTCAGTGGTTGTGGTTGTGGTTCTGGGCAAGGTTTGGGTAGTTAGTAGGCCTATCTTCGTCGCCATCTAGCCTGAACTACACGACAGCCATTCTCTCAAAACAGGGTCTCCTCTCCTGTACCTATTCTGTGGGAGGCAAGAGCCGTGTGAAATGACCGAGTGGGGGCTCAGGATAGTACTGTGGCACGTTCAGGGAACATGGCATAGAGCACACCCTGGTGTTCAGACTCATCATCAAAAACGAAAACTGACGGAAGTTCGGTGGGGGAACATGGTAGCAGAGTTCTAACGGTATGGTATCAGCCTGGTGAAAATGGGCTCTTAGATTTGATACTCACCAAGCAAATATTATGGGCACCAAACTGGGTGCAGTGTTATATCTAGGATTTCAGAAGGGCATGGTGCAAACTTTATGAAAAGGGCACTTCAACCTAGAAAAGGGCACTTTTCATTCGCGACATTTCTTCTAACGGAATTTGAAAAGCTAAAAAGTTAAAAAGGTCTCTATAATTCCAGTCAACAGCCAATTTAAGCCAGTTTCTAAGGTGATATGACTAAAAGGGACCATGGCAAAGGGTCTGGGGGTACTAAAAACCTAAAAAAAAAAAAATTTTTTTTTTTTTTAGATTTAGGGCATGGCGCCCTAGGGGGTTAAAAAGGGCACAATGGCGCCCCCTTTCGGGGGCATGGCGCGGCGCCACTCTAAAATGGCCTAGATATAACACTGGGGTGGTGTTGGAGGGTATGAAAATCCTTTATATTTTGCAGTCCCTTTTCCCGGCGGTAGCTGGTTAAGTTATTCGTTTACTTTATTCTAATTATAGTTGTAAACCTTTCTTTCTTTGGGCACAATGCCATCAAGATAGACCTTGGCACGATTGGATTTTGTATCTTCGATACTTCGCCCCCGAACCCTGCTTCTTCGATGTAAAACTTCTCCAAACATCCCTTTGCTCTGTTTATCCTCAGTGCTGGTGGCAGCCTTCCAAATGGTCCAGTCTTTTACCTATATTATGTCTTCCTTGTGGGTTGCCTTACTTTTGCTAAACTACTCTGGCAGGTAACCTCTAGGCCTAAGTTATAGTTCCAGATTTCTTGTTCCCTGCACTCAACCACCTGCCATTTTGTTCCAAGAAACAGTAAAATGTATGTTGGTGTTGCTGCCGATGTTTATTTGGTTCACCTTATGGAAGATGCTTGTAGGCTACTTGTAGCTTGGGATGAGAAAGATGGCTGAACTCCAGACTAAAGCTCCTGCAAGTTTTCCAAGTTATCCTTCGTACCTCTTGCCGTGACAAGCATTCCTATCCTCCTACTCTAACTGGAGGGAGCATGATGCCTTCGCAAAGCAGGCCCAAAAGCAGTTGCAATAAAAATGGCCAGCACCTTCTCTAAAGCGGTTCTAATGATACACCTTTTGATACTAAGTCTTTTGGTCTGAAATATGAGCCAAAATGAAGGAATAATGCTGATTTTTCACTGGGGATGGCCACAGGCTGGTGAGTATAAATCAATTAAACCATAGCCAAGATTAAGTTGAAGACGCAAGGGTGGTGTTAATGGACCTTAAATGGTCCAATCATAACAAGCCTTGAGGCTGAGGGATTATTCTGTCTCACTGGGTCCTGACTCCCTGCAGCACAAACTTGAAACATGACCAGATCACCTTCTGAGAAACGGCTTTGATTTCATGGACAGATTTTGTTTCATCTGTCTTCATCCTCCCATAGCAGGGTTTGGTCTCGCTCCTCTTCATACACTCGCACATGAAGAGGAGCGAGGTAAAAACCCCTGCTGTGGGAGGATGTCTCTCTTGGTCTTTGGAACTAATGGCCGGATTAGCGGATGGAGAGCCGTATTGGGAGACAATGCTGTGTAGGAGGTGTCACAAAAGAAAAGATGCTTCTTACGGCTGAGAGTGAAAGAATGGATGGGTAAGATGAAAAGAGGTTGAGTTTTTATGGTTCAGAGCATATGCCTGCTGGGGGAGTCGGGATCTTTTCTATTTGGGAAGTCAGAAGCATGGTATTGATCTTTGTAGAGAGTGTTGGAGAGTGAAATCAAGTGTGAAGGCTTAGAAGTCGATCACGTTTCAGGTGAGGATTGAGAGGCTCTTGGTCCCACTTCATTCTCTACCTTGACAGCTGGTGCACCTTCAACTCCACAATGTTCAGTGTCTGGGCTGTACTTCATTCTAGATTCAACGTTTCAGTATAGCTAGGTGCACACAGAGCTTAGTGCTTGCGCGATCTTAGCCGCAGCCGCAATCCGTGAAACCTTACGATCACGCAGTCCTCTAAATCCTTGCGCCGCTGTGTGAACACGAGGTCGCAAGGATCTTTGTCCGGCCTTGCGTCCTGTAGCTGGCCGTATACGTCGGCGGCAAATATCAAAAAATTTTGATATTTACGATTCCGCCGGCGACTCGGGACGCAAGCACTAACAGCTTACGACCTCAGGTGCACACAGAGATTTCTTGGGCCTTCCGTCCTCTCGAAGAGGCTTGCGGCTAAGATCGCGCAAGCAATAAGCTCTGTGTGCACCTAGCTTATCACCCCCTTCCCCATCTGGGATTCTAACAAGATTTCACTCAGTGTGCACTTATCTGGTAGGCAAACCAAAACGTGTCATTCAGCACAAAATACAAATTTGACGACCAGATATAAGGGGCATGTTCCCAAGAAATCCCATAGAAACCTAGATGCAGGGGCCATCAAAATGACAACGATGTAGACCAGAAAGCCTTCAGGTAGCTTATTCCAGGTTCAAGCTTTGAGACCCTTCAAGAATCCACCCATCAATGTCTTGGGGATCATTCAAGATTCAAGCTCAGGGACCCTTCGAGAGTTCACCCCTCAATGTCACGTCTTGGGGATCATTCATTGATGGTCCATGATTCAGTCATACACCAACTGATCAGAGAATCACGTTCAAATATAAACATAGCCAAATCAGTCAACGTTATACAAATAAATCTCGTCCAGACGGGGAATTCCTCATCTAGTTGAGATTATGAAGTGATCAATGTCCAATGGTGACATCAAATAGAAATAGCTGGATAAAGCGTGGAAGGATTATGAAGTCATTACAAGGAATCAACTACGTCCCGTGTCTGGTTCATTAAACATGGGTTGGTAAGACATATGTTTGGGTCGTGATCGGCTAGGCCATTATCTAGAGATGAAGGAATCAATGTAATGGTAATACTAATATGATGTCCCATGCAAGTATGTTTAGATACAGACGATAAATCATGTTTGATATTGACTGGCTTTTAGCCCCTCGAGTTGTCCTCACTTAGCCATTCATAACGTGACATCAATCACAGGCTGTGGTGGCCAGTGATGCCCTGGGTTGATCACAAACTACCATCAACGGGGTTGATGTCACTGTAAGGCCACATAAAAAAAATCTTTAGTTTAGCATCAGTCAAACTTGTAAAAAGTGAGGAGGGTTTTTTTTTTTTTTTTTTTTTTTTAAATACTGAAATGGACTGTGATCATCGAAAGAGAGCTTGGAAGCATTGCACCATTTACCATACAATAGACAAATCCTTAGTATTAACTCGAAAAAGGTTTTTATTCAAAAAAATACATATCTGAGTCACCCTGGAAAAGGCATGTGTAGACAAGAAACCACACTTTTTGACAGAGAACATTATAATGTGAGAAAAAATTGAAGAAAAAAATTTTTTTCTGAAAAAAATTTTTTGAAAAAAAAATTTTTTTCCAAAAAAAAAATTTGAGGCGGCGAGAAAATTCGAGGCGGGCGCTGATGCTAAACTAAAGATTTTTTTTATGTGGCCTAATGCTCTGACCAAATTTTGTGGAAATGTTGTTCAGTAACTGGATGTGCATTTGTTGAAAAAGGCACATTAATACAAAGGGCCACACGTTGTCCTGTGCAAAACGGATGCCTGTCTCTACACCATCTGAACAAAGATGCCCCTCCTTTGCTTTCAAGAGTGTTGAAGCTGGCAGTGCGAGAGAAAGATCAGATGGAAGTCTGCGAAAATGTTGTTGAGGCCTCTCTAAGCCTTGGATGAGAGTTGATCCACCATCACTTGGCTCACTCAAACAGCTGAATTTCAACATAGAGCCTGGTGGCTGGTCACCCACCCATGTACTGACTGCGTACTACATTAAAAATCAACCCCAGAGGCCAAAGTGCCAACCACTTGGCCATAAGGAAATCCTCCATGACTGGTGGAGAAGGCCGTGCCATATAACTGGTGGGTACAGTACACCCAATGTTGCCATTCAGATTCAACCTCGACTTCAATCTCATCCTCTCATTCTCAATAATTTTTCAACAATTGATGATGCTTAAACGGCCGTCTCCCCAGCCAGACCCGACCAATCCGTCTCTTCATTAATCTTTCCCATAATTCCCATCAGAAGATTAATAGCCGCCATATCTTTTAGAATTGTAAATGGCAGCCATTCTTGTGCTCGTCTTGTTTGTTCTTGTCTCAATGAAGATAGACTATGTAGAGGAAATGAAGAGGTTTGAGGATACCTCATGAATAATCACCATACCATTCCGACTCAAACCACGTTGGCGATGAACCGTTTTATTGTTATGGTTCTTCTTCATTACATAGATTTCAAATGTGTTGCATTCCAAATTGCGTACAGGAGCCAACTGATTAGTTGGACGGGTAATTTGCTGTCATATAACAATTTAAAGAAGTCAGTGTTGCTTGAAAGTCAGTAGGGAGCACACAGTGGCAGTGGTCTGAATCTTGCTTGTGATATTAAAGCATCGAAGTCCCTATGCCTACCTTGGGCATCCCTCTTTCTCTGGAGCAGAAATGATCAAGTGAAGCACTGGATGAGCTTCTAAGTATAATGTGAGCATGGTGTACCATACAGTCAAGACAAGGAGCCAAGTTCTACAGATGACCCTGCAAGGGTTGCGATAAGGCATATTCGTTGTTTTTCCCCTCGGCTGTCCTATGAAGAATGCAATGTAAGCGATGTAGTCGGCAGTTGCTGATGCAAGATATATAGATAGAATGAATGACAAAAACGTTAATCTACGGTTTGCCTCTTTGGTTCTATGGAATGCCATTGTTTATAGTCATTGGAACTTCTACCTTGCCTACTCTGTAAACTTGAATGTTGTTTTAGGATGAAGTTAACCGCCTATCCTTTCTGTGTATCTTGGAACAGGTAGGTGGTTACTGGTATCCAAACCAACAGCGATAGAAACAGGTTTCTGTGAAATCAACTTGTTTAGCGAAATCACAACACGAAATGAGAGAGCCTCTTCTTAGCTGAAGTTGTCATTGTTGTGTTCGAGATGAGAGAACCCGCTCTTCTTAGCTGAAGTTGTCATTGTTGTGTTCGAGATGAGGGAACATCTACTTAGCTGAAGTTGTCATTGTTGTGTTTGAGATGAGAGAACCTATACTTAGGTGGCGAAGTCGTCATTGTTGTGTTCAAGATATTGTTGTGTTCGAGATGATCTACTTAGGTGAAGTTGTCATTGTTGTGTTTGAGATAAGAGATTATCTACTTAGGTGAAGTTGTCATTGTTGTGTTCAAGATAGAGGTCATCTACTTAGGTGAAGTTGTCATTGTTGTGTTCAAGATACAGGTCATCTACTTACATGTAGGTGAAAAGTTGTCGTTGTTTTTGACATTTCCTGAGAAAACCATCCAATCAGCTGAACTTCTCATTTTTGCATAGTTATTCCATTGAGACAGAGAGTAATATGGTACAGATGGGAATGGATTCTGACTTTTTACCCCAAAATGAATCAGATACTAATTACTGGTAAACATCTCCCTCCATAACTCACGCTCCCTAAAAAAATGTGTCTACGGAGTGACCTCATCTAGAAACCATTCTGCCTGATTTCATCCTGTAAGTGAAACTGATGACAGGAATAACAATATTTAGAGAATTGGTCTTGCAAGATGATCTACTGGTGACTAAACTGGTAAAGAAACAGTTACCTGAGGGAATGTGAGGTTTTTTAATGGCTTTAGTAATGTTATTGTTGTAGGATTCTCCTTTGATTAATGAGTGGACGGATGTTGTTTGAACAGAAGTGTAACAGGTCAGGTTGACTGATGAGTAAAGGCCTGTCTACACGATCATACATTTGTTCAAAACATCATCATACATTTGTATGATGATGTCCAAGCTTGTTTGTCGATTTCTGTCTTGTGACAATGCAGCTAAAATTTTGAACATCATCATACATTGTTCAAAACAGCATCATAGACTTGTATGATGATGTTCAAGTTTGTTGTGGATTTCGATCTACAGTCCAACATTCATGGACATTGTATGATGAAGTATGATGGAGAAAGGATAATGTTGGATGACGTTCAAGATTGTTGGGAAAACCGTCCACACGATCATACATTTGTGCCTGAACATCATCACACATTTTTTTGGGGTGTTTTGCATTGGCAAGATGAAACATGCAGCTAAAAATTTGAACATCATCATACATGTTCAGGTTTGTTGGGAAAACAGTCCACTCGATCATACATTTGTCCATGAACATCATCACACAAATTTGAACATCATCATACATGTTGGTTGCTGTTCAAGTTTGTTGGGAAAACAGCCAACACAATCAAATATCTGTCCATGAACATCATCATACAAATGTTTGATGATGTTTTGAACAAATGTATGATCGTGTAGACAGGCCTTAAGGGTGGGGAGATGATGGTTACGATATTGCAGCATTTCACGTGTTTTGTCTGGAGACCTCAATAAGATGTAGACAGTGATTCATGCCTTTGTGTCTCCTGTAACAAAGGTTTTGGCCGTGGGGGTGTCTGCTCTTTGTCTTTCATGTCGCTATCATGCATCTGACTGATTCTTCCAACCTTCAGGAGGATTGCAGAGTGAAGTAAAAGATGCATTTTAGCAGATATCCAGTAATACAGGATATTCCTCTAAAAGAGTGCAGCACCTGACGGGACAGCGTCCAAGACGTCCCGCACGTCATTCATGATGTTCTGAGGCGAGACGAAAAAAAATCAGATTGTTTCACGACGTCATGATCGCTGAAACAACCGGATTTTTTTTCGAGTCACGTCATGCATTCAGAAATGACGTGTGGGACGTCATGACGTTGTCCCGTCAGGTGCTGCGCTCTTTTGGAGTGATAGAGTCTATTGGTGGCCATCTTTTATATCCGTTGATAGGGAACTGGCATAAACTATTGACGCCTAGCTGAGCACTTGGCAGCCATCTTGCCAGCCATCTTGAATAATGTTGGTGGCCATTTTGGCTGCTGTTTGAACACCATTAAAAGGGAACAACATCCTATGGGGAACGTTTTGAGTGAGTGATTGGTGACCATCTCGAATAACATAAATTAGGGAACTGGCATAACCTATTGGCAACTTGTTGTGCGCTTGGCAGCCATCTTGGTTGCCATCTTGAATACCATGATTAGGCTGCGGAACAATTTGATCTGTTGACAACAGGCTTGGTAATGTAGTCGGCCTACAAGTTCTTGACACTTGTTGCCTGCATTTCCGGTTCTTGTGCAAGGGATGGTATCATAACCTCACAGCTCCAGAATCTGAGAACAGAAACCGTAATGTGAGTTGATTCATGGCGAGAAGAGGAGCAGCGCTACCTGTTTCAGGTCATGATGTTCACCTTGAAGGGATTGGTTCAGTGGAGGAGAGATAACGGGAGAACTTCCGCTACAGAGTGTATCAGTAGATACTGCACTAGAGATAGCAACAATTGTAAATTTAGTTCTTAAAGATTTAGCTGAAGGAGATGATGTCACTTCTGTAGAAAGTAAAGGCGCTGCTCCTTGTTAGAATTTTCTTACGGGATTTGGCTCTCTATGGGCAATTCAACCATAGAAAACTATGGCCAGTCATTTGTGTCATGGTGTCAGCAGAAGTTGTAGACAATGGTGAATTGCCCATTGAGAGCTCGTAGACAATGGTGAATTGCCCATTGAGAGCTGTTGGCCCTAAATCATGCTACAGGTAATTTGCAAGCCATTCATAGTCCTGGAGTGCTGAATACAAGACATAGGCTATAAGTACATTGTATCTTATTCGCTCCACTAATATTAGCTCCACTAATTGAAAGGAAAAATGAGGTGACCATAGCATGATATATCACGCCAGTATCTTCAGAAAAAGAAAATAGCAATGGTAGTATTATTGTCATTGCAAAAAAGCTCTTAGTTTTCTTAGTGTTATCCATCATAAGAGCCATGTAGTACCGTGATTTACAATTAACTTCTGTTTCTCTTTATCTGTTTACAATTTTTCTTGCCAGTAACGGCTCTTAAACATCTCGACATGTTGTGCAAAAACTAAGTGAAAGATTGGACAGGTTGTATTTTTTTGGGCTCGGTTATGTCTACCTTACCTGGCTGATTCATCTGTTGGTGAACGTCAGGTGCAGATGAGGACAGGGCCTTATTCACAATGAGTTGCAGGTACGTAATGTGACTGACTGCCTCTTCTATTCTATTTCTTCAGCTTAACCCATCCGGTTCCGGTCTCGACTCAGGCTGTGTGCCAATATTTCATGGTTTGTCTTCAGCAGCCATGGCCCTTGTGGAAGAACATGGTAGCTCATCACAAGCAACCATTCCCTTTCAATTCATTTCTCTTCTGTTTGAATTTGGATCTGTGGGGTGTCAAACTTCTTGACACAGGACCGCTTATGTCTGATGTTCAACCACTGGATTTACCAATCCCCCTTTTCCGAGGGTAATGCAATCCATTTGTTTTCAAAACAATTCATTAGTACGAGTACCAACTGGCTAAAACTTGAGTGACAGAAAATGTAAAATGTGGAGATTGACTTCACTTGGAATTATGGGCCTACATTATGTACGTACATGTATTCATAAAACTGTACAAACTCGGCAGGTAACGAAGCCTAGGTTTTATGAATATGGGTCCTGGTATTGAGGCATTTATCCATCATTTAGAAATTCAGTAAACAAGCACCTTCTACCATCTGTTTCTCCACGAGATCCAACCCATAAGAACAGTATCTACCTGATGTCTGTTGGCTAAGAACGTTTGATATCCTTTGCAAGCTGTTCTCATCAAAAAGCAATTGTGGATGTTTACGATGCTAATGCCAGGAATAAAGGGATGCCATCCAACCTGATTTCTACTTTTGCTGAACAGTTTATGATTTACCTGTTCAAATCTTATACGCTAACTAGAAACATGTCATCTTGGCTTTAAAATGAACTTTTTGAGTCGATTAGGAAGCTATTTCTGTCAGCATGTTTATCTCCTTGTGCTCAAGTTCCAATGCAGAAGAGTAATTCATTTATGCTCATCTATCATGAGTTTTAGGATACAAGGCGTTCTCTTCTTCAAATACGAGATGCAGATCCAACCCCCTGCCATATTCTGTGGTGCTTCCTATAAGGGGTGGAAAGAGCCTCATGCTCTGGAGCTAAGGCCAGCCTAAAGTATAACTTAAGTTAGACTTTCTCTTTGCTTGAAGCATTGAGAAAAGTCAGACTTTAATGAAAGTGTGGCTGAAGTCCGACCCGTGCANGGAAATCATGCCCCCAGATGCTTGGAAATCGTATCTAAGTGCATCTGGAATTCAAAATTTTTGGGGGCACGCCCCCATACCCCCTGTTGTGGCTCCGTGCCTTGCGACTCTACTCCGTCAGCCTGTGGCTGATGGCGGCCAGCCCACCGTATTCCAAAATCCTGGATCCGCCCCTGATCGCGACACACATCAAGAGCTAGCGTCCAAGTGACAGAGCCTGATAGACTTCTTAGTACAATCCGTAGGAACCTGAGTATGAGGTTGGTCAGGGTTCTTTAGTGCTTGCGCCCAGTTGAAATATGGTACTTGATCTGAGCAGTAATACATGCATGACTTGCGCGATGTGTGTGTATTTGTAGAATGAATATTTAATTGATTACGGTAATTATGGCCAAAGGAATAAAATAAGAATTGTCCTCAACATATATGTAATGATATCTGATGACGTTGATGTACATCAAATGAGTGTTGTATTGTTTTTGAATGCAAATGTTTTCAAGTGGTGCTTGGATAACACCATAAATTTCAACAAGAAGTGAATACTATAGAATGGTGACCAACTTTACACTCTGGTTCGGAAAGAACAATGCCGTCGACCTGCAGACGTCATTCGATGCCATCTCTCGATGTTGCTTCATTGACAGACCCAGGGTGAATACAGTGGCGCCACCAAATAGCCTGGTAGTCAGTCTATCATGTTCTGATGAAAAGTTGATCGTGTGCCTTGGCAGCACTATAAGAATTCTTAGTGTGCCTAGAATTGTTCTGAGTGTGTAATTCTATTAGAATAGTATAAGATAAGACACTAAAAGGAACTTTCACTGACAGAAACAATGATGGTTGGTGAATTTCGAGATTTTCATTGAAAATTGGTGACTGAAATATCTGTCATGTTTGGACATTGCAAAGACTACATCAGAGATGGAAAAAGTTAATTATGACCACAGAATCTGAAAGTACAGGTTCTCCTGAGCAAAATAAAGCCAACCAGTTGAAAATTGAACAAAGATTAAGGGAGATAGCACCATTTGTGTGACAAAGGTCAGTTTTGAGAAAACGAAGGAAACGTGATTGTTCTGCAGTTCATTTTCCTATTAATTAAAAAAGTTTAATTGCTATTTTCTCGTTAACTATATGTTCCTCACTTATTTTGATTACATGGATTGAAAGAGGAATGGCCCCTTATTAATTGGTGGGAAAATAGAAAAATGGTCAATTTTTGCCCCGTAACACTTTTTCACGGCAGTTTGTGACATATGACCATATGGGTCCTGGTATTGAGGCATTTATCCATCATTTAGAAATTCAGTAAACAAGCACCTTCTACCATCTGTTTCTCCACTAGATCCAAGCCAAAAGAACAGTATCTACCTGATGTCTGTTGGCTAAGAACGTTTGATATCCTTTGCAAGCTGTTCTCATCAAAAAGCAATTGTGGATGTTTACGATGCTAATGCCAGGAATAAAGGGATGCCATCTAACGTGATTTCTACTTTTGCTGAACGGTTTATGATTTACCTGTTCAAATCTTACCTCTACTCTAACTAGAAACATGTCATCTTGGCTTTAAAATGAACTTTTTTGAGTCGATTAGGAAGCTATTTCTGTCAGCATGTTTATCTCCTTGTGCTCAAGTTCCAATACAGAAGAGTAATTCATTTATGCTCATCTATCATGAGTTTTAGGATACAAGGCGTTCTCTTCTTCAAATACGAGATGCAGATCCAACCCCCTGCCATATTCTGTGGTGCTTCCTATAAGGGGTGGAAAGAGCCTCATGCTCTGGAGCTAAGGCCAGCCTAAAGTATAACTTAAGTTAGACTTTCTCTTTGCTTGAAGCATTGAGAAAAGTCAGACTTTAATGAAAGTGTGGCTGAAGTCCGACCCGTGCATACGGCCCTAAGTCTCTGTGAGCTATCAGGAGGTGTGCTATAGAGCCAGAGAGGAAGCTGACATTTGTAAGCAAGGCTTCTACC
>NMRB01000215.1:222251-236328 GCA_002633025.1 Notospermus geniculatus
TAGTACCAGTGGTGATGACTAATCCTAACCATATCAAAGCATTTTAGGAGGGTTACCGTAGTCTTATAGAGTAGATCCTCCCCTAATGGACACCTCTGCCAGGAGGACACCTCTTTTATTAAGGACACCAACACTCAGTCCAAAATTGGTGATTTCTATTCATTTTGACCTCTGTAATCAGGACACCTCTGAATTAAGGACAGTGTCTGTCAGTCCCGAAGGTGTCCTTTATTCAATGTAGTCCTACTTCTTAGGCCCTAGAGGGTACGCAGCTGACTTTTACAAGTGACTGTAATTTCTATCATAATGATAACGCTATCAAGATTCAATCAGAGAAACATGTACCACCAATTCAGAATTGGCACCAAGTCACCCCATTTATACAGAGATCGATATGGTCATGCAATGTGCAGTTATAAATATACAGTTTATTCACACAATTATTGAACATAGTTGTCACAAGGTGCTATTTTCTGCCCGATTATTCCAATGTTCATCAGCTGCGTTCGTGTCAAATGACACGATGACATAGTCTCCGTTTTTTAACCGCAGATGGTTTTGTATCAATGGGGTCTGGACCGATGGGATGTCAATCAATATCTAACATTGAACTATGTGTGAAGAACATCATGCGTTACAAATGGACAGTGTGTTGGCCTACTCATCTGCAGGCACCCTCTGATCAGCATCATCAGTGAGATAACTCATCCTTTCAGGCAGGTCATCCCTTTCTTCCCCCATTGCGCAAGTTTTGAAAAACCTGGTGGTTGACCTGCTCGGGCCAGAACTCCCGCTATAGCCTCAGGACAGCTGAAACTGAATAGGACTCTCAGTACAAGCCCAGGTCAAATTTAGGACGATTTAGATAAAGCCTAAGATGTTGCGTTCTGATGCCTGCCTCCAGTGAGGTCGTGGGTTCAACCTAACTGACTTCCAGCTTTTGCAAGTTCAAAACTTCAACCTCTATCTCAGTAGTTGAAATGAACAGACTTGTGTCACAAGGGGTTAGGCCTAATGTTTGGCTATTTCAACGAAAATGTTCGTTTTCAACCAGGAAGTGTTATAAGTGACTCCATCTTGCTGCAAATATTTCATTTATGTGGGCTGGTTGATTCGTCTCCTTCATGCTCTTATTTCATGAAAATGCACTTATGGCCTAGATTACAAAAAGGATGGTGGAGCACCCCTTTAACAAACCTTGTACATGTACTTTGAGACGGCCCCTCGCCAATTTGACCAACGGACCAATGAGATCGCGTGTTACATTTCCATGCCAGATATTTGCATGCACCACGCTTGCCGAATAGGGACATATTGATCTGGAGGAGTGCGCAATTAGTTGGCTGGAGTTGATCGCAGTTTTTATCTGGATCTAGCCCGTCCTGTGAGCTTTGACGGCGTCTTCCTTCACTGGAACTATAGTGACGTGGATATCATTGACGATTCGGCCTACTTTATGGAATAGTTTGGTGGTGACTCGCCTGGAAATCGTGTCATCATTGAGGTCTATCAGTGGCCTCGAGTTCGGGTCTCCGTCGACGTGTGAGCCCGGAAATCGGAATACACAGTCGGATTCTAAACGCTTCCAAAAGTTTCCCCAACCAGTGCCAAGTCAATTTCAAATCATTTACGACTACTTTATGTGTTCATCAACCAGTTACTGCATTTCTCAGAGGATACTAGTTCGTTTTATTCCCGAAAATACGTGTTGAAACGGGACTTCAGTCACTGCTGGGGCCCTGTTCTGTAGTTTACCATACTGTCCATAGGAAGCACGTAGTTGCGTGTATGTAGATACACAGTGTATCACTCTAGTACATTTCTATGACAGACTGACGTTTCCAACTTGACCATGTATTATCAAGGAGATATTGTAGACGGGTCGTGGCAACTCACTATCCTTGTCACAGATCTCCAAGTGGAGAAGACACTTCGAGTGAAGGGGGATCTACACGTTGGGGGATGTATGTTCAGACTTGTGGAAAGTTTGGGTAAGTTTTGCAATCACCATCATCACTGACCATGCTGACATCAGCTGATCATCGACTTTTTTCACTTGCATGTTCCCCGTCCCTCTTCTTGCAAAAAGGATGTAACTTTCTGATGTTGGTTGTGTACTGATACGTCATTTATCACCAGTTCCTTTTCAGCAGTTCATAGAAGGCCTACTTTGTGGCTGACAGGATTAGGCCTACATGAGGATGAGGACTGCAGAAAGACTAAGAGAGCGGCAGAATACCATGATTCTCTCTGTCGATGGCTTCATTCAGGAGATGGTTGTCACCAGTTTTTGTTCGTGTTTAACTTTTCTGTCATTTCAGCCTTTCTGTTCAGTGTTACTCTTACATGTCTTATTCATATTGACTGAATTGTCAAAAGAGATCATACGACTAAGTGATACCAGAAGTCTATTGGAGTAGGCTAATCAGGGCTAATACAATGTAGATTTCTGGCATGTCTGGTGACGTGTGAGTTGTCCAATCACACCTTGGAGGAATTATACTTGTACTTACATGACTTAGTGAGTAATACTCACTAAGTACACTTCACTAAGTACACTAAATGTACTTACATGTAAGTCCATGTATAATTCCTCCAAGATCATACTAATAAGGAATCGCTATGTGCATGCCAATTCTGCCACAACTTCTTCTTGACCATACAAATTGAGAAACATTGGGCTAACTTCTGTGAATGATGACATTGAGCTGTACAGTCTACGACACCAGACTTGGAGAGCCCCACGTCCTGAATGGAGTTGATTACACTCATTATGACTGCTAATTAGACATGTTAGACAGACAATGACATTCCATTTGCTTTTTGAGTGTGTTTACTTTCTCTCTTAAAGTAATCAAGTGAAGATGTCCACAGCCTGTCAGTTGCATACCACATGTGTTTGTGTAGGAGTGAGTCCCCTTACATTGGATGTCAGTAGTTCAGACAGCTGGTGCAGGACAGAACTGTCAACAAAGCATGGACTGTGTTGTCAATGGTTTGATGTTGGTGCAGGGGGATTGAGTTATAAAGCTGTAATTAGCTAATGACTGTCTGGTCCATTGCCCGGTGCGTCTGTCATCCATGATCTTTTCTTTGTGCCTTGAGTTCATTTTCAGCTGATATTTTCTTCTGCTTCATCAAAATTCTTTGAAATGCACTTACAAATCAAACCATCCAGTCGCATGGTTAATTGATTAGAATAGAGTTGTCAGTTTTATGGTCTGCAGTGTGGCTTCAGTCTCATTAGGCTCCCTGATACCTCCACAGACCAATTACAAATTGGATAAACTCATCCATCTTCTTGTCTTGTCTTTTGTGCCACACATGTTGCTATGAAGAACACTGTACAGGCCTACTCTCTGTAAACACCCAAAACTCATGGCTGGGTTTAGATGGATACATTGTACGCAGGCCTTCTTGTCATGCTTGTTGTCATGAAGTCAACTTGTCACCCTGCAAGTTCAAACATGTAAAATGAACAGTATGTCATGTATGTTGTATGTTTGCGACCCAGTAACTGGGGCTCTGTGGGGCCAGACTGTGCTATCCCCCACAGCTTGCTGTCAGACATGTAAAGACCACTCAGTCATTCCCAGCCTGTGCAGCTGGCTGTCCCCAGAAAACAGAAGACACTCTGTCAACCTGTCTCGCTGTAAATCTAATCTCTTTATCCCTTCACTGTCCCCAGAGATTGATTCTATTGTCGCCCCATTGTGATTCAATGGCCAAAAATATTTCAGCTCTCTTGTTCTTTACACAGTGTGCACAATTCCTTAATAAACTCTACGAGTGGTGCTTGGGGTAACACAAAATAATGTTCAGTAGGTGTACAGTGCATGACGAAGCGTTTTCTAACTGCATTTGGTCAGTGCTCCCCAAATAAACCCTTACAAAAGATGGAATGTGAAGTCCTTGAGCTTAGCATGTGGGCTGGTCTTATTGAAAGTGTGTGCTCCTCTCAGACTCAGCTTGGTACAGCCTGGAATGCAATGTACAAAACTTGATGTGGATTTTGTATTCATCGTCATCTAAATGCAGGTCATACATAACAAAGTCTCTGTGAGACGAGTAAAAAAATCCATACCTGTACCTGGTGGTACATGTACATGCAAATGAACCATGTGCCTACATCCTGATGACCCCATGGGGCTTCTGATCTGATGTAAAATAGAACCGATGACATCTGGAGGTATCCCAAGGAAATTTGCACTTGCAGCGAAGCCATTGCAGTTTCCATGAATTGTCTGTGTAAAAGGCCAGCTGTGGGCTTCAAATCTACTCACGGTTCCTAACAGACATGACAGAGATGAACTATGCATTTCCTACCCATTTGGCGATAGATTTATCTGTTAGACCTAACACTATCCGAGTTTTGTGGCAGTCGGCCCAGGATTCCTGACCAGTAGATCAGATTCGTTGCTTCATGTTCCCGGACAGCTGTAGAGTACGGGTCGCCCCTCCATATCCCCCGGGAACATGCCTGCCCTCTGACTCAACTGTCAGTCCTTGAGTTGCTGTTGATTGCTCCTCCGATGTCAAGATTCCTTGGGATTGATAGACCAAGTATTATTTGATATGGATGTGTCATCTTGTGAGAATGCAACATGTCCGACTTGATCATGCGATAATCTGTCTTGCTTGGATGATTGAGTTACCGATGGTTGTTGCTTTGGAAAGGAGAGTGAATCAAGTTAATCCAGGATGCTGGGAAATCATCATCTTCTCCGAGTTCATTGAAGTTGGATGACCAGTAGCTTGGTGAATGATGTCGCATTCGATCTCCGTCTACCAGAAGCAACATCTGATTGGCCAATCGCTCTGTAATTTTCAACTAGCAGCTCTCTGATTGGTCAGTCACTCAGTAATTTTCAACTAGCAGCCCTGTGATTGGTCAATAACTCAGTGACTTGGTACATGCTGGCTGTGGTTATGAAGACCAATTCTTGTGGGTGCCCCAAGGCTGCCATGCTGGAACTGGTTTCAGTGATGACAGTTCAGATCAGTGTCACCTAACATGTTGGTGTGTCTAACTGAGCGTGGGATCCATAACACATTGTGGTCCTTATGAAGACTGATCACTGCATGATGAGTGGATTATTTGCCTTGGGCAATGGGCTGCAGGCACCACGAGCCCTAACGACTGTGAGCTTACCCTTACAGAACACACCCAGAACAATAGACCTTTTGTACACACACAATGAAACTGCAGTGATTTCAGTCCAAGGAGTCTCAAGCCTGTCCCGTCAGCGTTGGCTGGCTCTCTTCTGGTCAACATTAGGCATTAGGAGTGGCTATCAGACTTGGGCTGTGGAATTATAGCACCAATCACTTCATCCTGACTCGGATCCCTACACTCTCTCCAGTCACTAGTGCAAGAGAAGGACCATTCTCTACAATGACCAGTGCAAGAGGGATCAACTCTTTGCAATGACCAGTGCAAGAGATGCATTTGTGTTGACAATGGTGGTCCAGGATGTTGTCACCTGTGGTTGGAATTCAATTCCTGGATGGCATGCAGGGATCCCTCGGAGGACATTGAAAGGACACCAGATGTTGTTCATGCCTCATTGTTAGACCTCTCTGTCGTCAGTGATAACTGGTCGACAATACTTTTGTGAACTGAGCCCTCACTCTAAGAATGGCGGAGTATGCAATAAGTAGGCCTAAACCTACTCATTCCAAATCCTCTTATGCCTCAGAACGATCCTTGGTTGCCAGCCAAGTTGATTTCATGATGGTTTCTTTGGCATACATGTATACATACACAGGTGTGTGGGCATTCTTTAGGAAAGTGCAGGCGGCAGGCAGTATGGGGCTTGTTCTGTAGGCATCGTATGTTTATAGTACTTGGTCTCCTCTCTCAGAGATGCACCAGAGCAACTCCCCTTTAAGTCATGTAAGTATCTGATCATGCAGTTGCTGAGGTGATATTCTGCCATTTCATCGGTGGGACTTCTTCAAGTGTCAGTCAGCGCCATTGAGGTGCACTGTCATTTCATCGGTGGGACTGCCCCTTTAAGTGTCTGATCCATTGATCTAGATGTACATGGAAACACATGTACACTTATCGACTAGAGACATGGTGATCCCACTTTATACTCTGTAAAATGATACTTGATTGCATCCCGTGGGTATATTGAGTTTGGAACCATCCCAGCGAACAGAGAAATTACAATTAGTGAGACAGTTATGTCACAAATATAATGTTATTCTTGTTGTGCTGTAATAAGTTCTGTATGGCGGCTATGCTGGTTGTTCTAAGTAGATGTATAGCCTACATGTATTTTATCCTGCAATTATTTAAACGCCATATAATTGCTGTTTTCATGCCACTCAGAACTCAAGTGAGTTGTTTCCTCTGATTTCTGTGTTGCCAAGGCAAAGTTGCACTTCACAAAATAATCTAGTGTCGGTCTTTTGTTCAAATCAGTTGCATTGTCTCTGGTGCAGTACAGGACCAGCCGACTTTGAGGGGGCAATGTGGGGTCCGGCTCACCTCGTAAGACTTTGCTAAGTGTCTAATGAACAGAGGCAAGAGTTGTGGTATTGGTGCTAAATGTAAACAAACAGTCCTCCTCTTCCTGGTGCAGTAGCCTAAATGATGTAAACAAACAGTCCTCCTCTTCCTGGTGCAGTAGCCAAAATGATGCAGTGGTCATGATAGTTATAAAACCAATGTTTACTTATATAGATCAACTGCACCAGTGCACATGTACATGGATCTTCTATACATCTGATCTAACACGACCCCAAACTGCAATTATCTCATATCGTGTTGTTATGAGAATATTCTGTAACATTATGGCTCTTCATCATTCACATGTAAAAAATTTGCACGGAGGAAAGTGTCATCGCGTGTCATCAATCTCCGTGTTCATCTGTTGATCGGGCATGTCAGGTGGGAGGGCAAAAGCAGACCTACCATCGTAAGTGCAGGATGTGAGGTAGTTGAACATGCTACACGGAAACCTCCCTTAGCGGACACCTCTGCCAGGAGGACACCTCTCTGTTTTTGACATTGAAGTCCAGTCTCATCTTGGGTTGGTGCTGTTTGACCGTGGCCGTAATCGGAGGTTGTCGGCACTTGTCAACGGCGTCCTTGAGAGAGATAGTACCTAGCACAATTGACCTCCTTTCCACGCCGCACACCATCCGCGACCATACGACATGCAGCGTCATGCACGTACCGTCCTCGTATCTTCTGTGGATGTCGCTCGCCGCCGTGGAAGGCACGTAGTGAAAATGTAACGTTATTCGTCTGTTGTGCACGCGGACTTCACGCAGAAGAGATGCGTGACGCACTCATACATGTACCATATGCAGTGAACTGAAGCGTACCTTCCGCGTGATGTACGTGGAAGGTACTTCAAGCCATTCTCGCCGCCTCTGGATTTCGTCAAGAGATCACTGCTGGTTTCTACCAACTTGTGATCATCTGCAAGCAATGATCATCTGGTGCTTGCAGCAATCAACATGTTCTGATCGAGGATGAATCATCCCCGGGATGATCTTATCCTTCCTTCGCTTGTCAGAGTTGTAGGAAGTCCCTCTCTATCATAGAACATGCCCCAATGAACACCACATTCCAAGACTTGATGGAATATTCCTGTTACATGTTTTTATCAAAGATTACTGGCTATGAGAATAGAGTGTATGTTGTGGGTAAAAAAGTGGATGTGGTATGAAAATTGTATGAAGAAGTGGAGATGGGATGAAGCAATATAAACAACACTGCTGGACCAATGCGCCGGAAAGAAGACCCAAGATGACACCAGAGAACAATTACAGAAATGGACCAAGTCAAATTTCACAATGGACAGACAATCTTGAAATCAACAATCCGTTGGTGCACCTTGGGTCTTCTGTGCGCTTTACGACTCGTTTTACTGTCACATGTCACAAATGTCGTGTCACATTTGCGGACATTGCATTATCACAGTGCATGTGCATTGCAATGTATCTTCTCTTGAGGTGGCGTAGATGATCAGCGCCACCTATTTCCAGAGTCCCACTGACATAAGATTTCAAATTGGCTGCTGCCATGATGTTGTATATTGTTCTGAAGAATAGGTGATGTTGGGTTCCGGTCCTGCTCTTGGGTGTTGCCCTTCTCTTAAAAAGGCCAGCAGCAGTTAGAAATCCATTGAGAGGCAATAAGAACGAATGGGTGCACATAATATGGGTTCACCGAACGCCAATAATCGTCAATATCCTGTGTATGTCAGTATGTCGGCTGATCCTCATCCTGGATCAATATTGTGGTCCATTTCTGATATTGAACAAGTGGCTACAGGAGTCTCCCAGTCTGAAGTGTTTTTGACTTTGACAGCAGAGAGATCACTCCTGAAGACGGAAGCTTGTTTTTGCGGGTCAACTGCAACATTTGGGGATTTGTGACATGAGGACTGGTTGTGTTTGACGGGAAGTTGGAGAAGCCCCTACGATTTGTTGTATTTGCATGTAGGAGTGAAAAAAATGTCATTGTGAAAGATCTGAATGATGGTGGTATTGACCATCATGATGTCCTGCAGTGACGAGAGAAACTAACACGCAATTATTGATACTGTTGATGATGGCAGATGTGGGGCATCTGCAGATGTATGTACATGTACAGTAGGGTATCTGCCATTACAGGTTACCATAAACCTCTTTATTTTGCCATGTTGGAATTGTTATTGGTCTTACGTACAATTCCTGTCACTTGCACTTACTAAGGCCTGTACTTCACAGTTTGAGAGAAAATGACCTATAGGCCTAGCTGAGTCAAAACCTCAGCCAGGATTTGTGTCTCCTTGTTTGTTATCAACTCTAACCAGTGTCAATGATTGTTCAATATTATGTTTACAGATGATAATTTGAGCAAGTGATTTCCTGATTGGAAGTGTTCTGTGTAATCAATAAAGATCTTTCAAGAAGGAAGTCTAGCAATTCCCTGAAATTCCTCTCATTGAATAGGGTGTGACGTTACATCACTGAAACTGGTCAGTAAGCGGGTTAGTATTAGGGATGGAAGTAAGTCCTACTGCATTCCAGTGTTGGCACTTGTGTAGGTTTCTGTGTTTCCTGTTTCTTTGCTAAACGATGCTAAACTTGCTTGGCTTGGAGGAAGAAGCAAGCAGTGCGTCAGCCGGTATTGTGTACATTTAGGAGTAGGCCTGTTCGTGTACAGTAGGCTGCGATGTACACCACTGTGGAATCTGTTGCAAGTTCCCCCTCACACACCTGACATTCCTTCACCATTACTCCATCATCTGTCTACCTGCACATCTAGGCTACTGATGCAGTTTGAGAGTTATCAAAGTGTATACTGTGCTGAGAATCTCAACATCGACCAAATCCTCCAAGAGATACCATCTTGGTTTGGAAATGAAGCAGTGGTTTCTTAGCTTAGCCTACCATTGCATAACAAATGCACAGGAAAGGATGTGCATGGCCTACTGATCGCTTGATGCTGTTAGGCCTACATGTAGGCTGGTTGAAATGCTAAGCCTGCATTAGCGGTTCTGTTCTGTCTGGCTCATCTGACTATTAAGCCTGCTTTAGGGTAATGTTGGCCCACATACGGGCCTAATCATCGCTCAACAGGTGTGACAAGTGTGGAAAGAGTCCTAAAGATTATTAGAAATGTGGCTTTTGAATACTTTCAAGCGGTTGACCTAATTAGCAAACTATGCAGGGCCAATCCCCCCAAATAAAGCCTTTCACCATAATTTGTAATATCCCTATACTTATTGGGTACCTTTGGGAAATCATGAAAGCCCACAGATTACCAAAGAATGGGCCTCCAATCCTTCAGGATTGAATGACAGGTGACAGTTTGTCTAATCTTTGTAATTGGGAGCTATAATGTGCCAAATTCCGGCAGAGGCCTAGTTTGTCCATGATGATTCTCCCAGTCTGTCTCTTTTCCCTTGTGAACAGACCAGGAAAAGTTCATGTAGGCGCACCCAGCTCCAGTCTCCCACACCCCACGTTAGGAATTCCTTGTAAGGTCAAGTGATTACTCAAGTGTGGTGTCTCTCTGGACTTGGGCCAATCTTCTCATGACATTTTATAGCTTTGTAACTTTACAGATATTTTCCCCAACAACACAAGTGTTTTTCTCTGATTGTGTCAGGCCAACTCCATGGTTAATTTGGTAACTGTGGCAAAGAAATGCTTCCAATTACATGTAAATACAGATAAAAAGCTTGACACATTTGTTTGTGGAAATGTGAGCAATGTTTTATTTTATAATCCTGATGTCTTGTGAACTGTGTATTTGTGGAATGTGATGCAGTTGACATGTATTATGTTGACAGTCTCTCTTCAACCAACCTTGCCTGACACCAAGAAATATTGTGATAGATTCATACATAACTACAGCAGCTGTGAGCTGAATCCTGGGTGATACGGGATTCATCTCTTCAGTCCACCGAGAGTATAGAGTGCCTTGTCCCTTGCGCCTTTGCATGGACAAGTAAAAGACCTCATCCAAGTGAGGAACATGAGCAGCCTCTTGAGATTGGCCTCTTCCACCACATACAAATACCACTGATGCCCCCTTGATGGAGTCTCAATCACGATATCAAACTTAGTATCTTGCGCCATGTTCGTACAGTTATATTGCAGTGTGAGTAGGCAATCACATGCAGCCTATTGTGAATTGTCCAACTCAGTCCATGTGACAATGGGTCCCTTTGATGCCCTGTCATCTGGTGCCAGATCAAGGCCACAGCATCATGAAGAATTGCACTGACAATGTGGTGCGCAAATGGAAGTTGCAGCGATATTGGCTTTGCATTCACAATGACCTACTGCCACTGTTCACATCATGGCACCTTTTTCAACCAAGAAATTACCTCATGTCTCATGACCTGAGTAGGTCAGTAATTGTCTGACCTGCGTTGGTGTGTTTTGTTGCCAGAATCCCGGCTGCTATTACAGGAAATGGAGCAAATGAAAAAGAAACTGTTTCAGCCCAGTTGGCACTCCACACTGTTTGACTCTGCATATAATGTGTGGTGACCTACTCTCAACTTTGTGTGAGACAGACTTCAGACCAGTTCTACCAAAATAGAGACACTTGCACCTCAGTCTGATCGTTTTCTTCCACCGCAGTTCATTGTATGAAGAAGAGGAGACCCCTGCTATGAGAGGATGCTCATTGCTATTTTCCTCTGTTGCATTTGCAACCATTACTGTTGCTCTTTCAGCTTCAGCATCCTCTTCAATTACTTAATTGCTGCAGTAAAATCAGCATCAATGTAGCATTCATGGTCTTCTAGATAAGGATCCCGAGATAGTCGTCTCTGAGTCATTCTTTCATGTTGTTCATCCTAATCAATGTTATTACAGACTTCGTTCATCTGTTGGTGTTCATGTTTAAGTTACTTCTGAACTCCATGCTTGCATCCTCCCGTAGCAGGGTTTTTACAGGAGCACGACCAAAGCACTGCTGTGGGAGGATGCAATAAGAGTTGCCGTGTGGCTTCCCGAGGAATGGCTGGCGGCACGTTGGCTGCAGTTTCGGCAGAAAGCAGGAATCAAGAACCAAAGATAAGACGAAATAGTCGCTGCTGACTTTTCAATTTTCTTTTTAAATGTCATTGAAAAACAGGAAATATCGGTCCTATAATTAGACTTGATTTATTAGAACTGGGTTATTAGAAAGACATGGTGCACAGTTCCTCTCAGTAATGTATCCTGCCAATTCCATGGCAAAAACATGCAGCGTTCTGGATTTTGTTGTGCTTTCGATTTTGGTGTTGACAATCACTTTGAGATTGACTGGCATGTTGGATGGGGCGGGGCGGGGTGGGGTGGGTGATCTGGGAATGGAAACAACTTCTACAGAAGAAGGTTTATCATTGCCCTATTTGGCCACACTGGCTACTTTCACTTTGCTCTTCTCCCTGGTTTATAGTTCATCCTGTTTTGTTTTCCTTCAAGATCAACTAATCTGGGAGCAATCACGACCATCTAAACAGTCCACATCTTGGTTCTGTTTGGAAGGTAGTCTGTTGGTTTTATGACTGTTGTATCATCAGTGAAATACACAAGTCCATCCAGGGATCTTTCATCCAGGTGTTTAGGAAATGCCCTCCAGATAACCACACCTACTAATGAAGCAAAGCTTTGATGATCAATTGCCAAGTCTAACTGCGGAACTCCCTCCGGGTGTAAAGCCGAGTTGTGGAGCCACATGGTCCAAGATCGATGGGATAGCCGCTGGGATTCAAGTCTTGCTTGCAAATCTGCTTTATCTCCCACCATACATGTATGGGCCAACTCTCAAAGACCTTATTACACTCATCGGATGTAGGCCTACCAAGGGGGATGATGCGGGGTTCGTTGCCCGGTTCCCCTGGTTCATGATTCATGAAGTACGTTTTCGGACTTTCGAAATTTCAGAAATGCCCCTCTATTCACCCTACAACCTGAAACATTCAAGCAGATGTAGTCAGCAAAACTTCAGTCCTAATCTTGGCTATCGTCTTCATGTTTATGAAGTACATGTACCTTTCTTGAATTGAAGTTACACAGAAATTGAAATCTATCATAATGTTATCTCGACATGCAAACAACCACCATCTGACGATGTACATGTATTGGAAATAAAGATGAGTTTGCGTTTACTGAAGCTATACTTCATCTGTTGAGCTCTAAACCGCAAGTCAATACATTTCCTCGGTGCGGTCCCTGGAGAAAAACCGTGACGGATGGATCAAGTCCCTGGATGGATGACCTTCACCTTCAGACTGGAATGCACAGTTTATGATATAGTTACAGCAGGTCCAGTCTTTGATGTTGGGGTGGACAAATTTGCATCATTTAGAAACGTTCTTCAATTTCAATCATGCTTCTGACAAAGATCACTACTTTTGATGTTAACCGTGACAGCCTTGGTAATGGCGAATCCATGTGCACGTGTCACCTCCAACTGGTCCATTCTGGATAAAGTACGCCAATCAGAACCTTGGGATTTGAATGAAATATGGCCACCGTGAGAGTGATTGCGGCTGACGCAAGTTGTACTACGATACGATGATTCAACAGGGTCTAAATGATGCCGTTCATCATCTTGTCATCTGGTAACGCTAACATGACCCTTGTGAGTGTTAGGATCATAATCCCTAACCTCCCTCTGGGACGATACAAATCTTCTCATGAGTTATCGTCAGCGATCCTGTCTCATAAAGATGGCGACCTTGAGCGGAATCGTCGTTCATCTTAGAAATTGATGCGGCATCAATCGGTGTCGTTATTCAGCCACGAGTATCGCCATTAATGTTTCCTGGTGTCAAAGAACGTTGACGCACGCCATCGTCCCTGATGCGGGATTTGGTGTCATCTTTTCCACCGCGGGATCTTCATTATGACAAATCTGTATTCATGAGATTGTCGGCGCGAGATTTGTCCATTTATTAGCTCACCGGGGTGAGCTATTACGATGGTGAAGCGTCCGTCGTCGTCCGTCGTCCGTCGTCGTCGTCGTCGTCGTGTTCCGTTAGCAGGGCACGTTTCGTAACCGCTGGGGCTATGGATCTGAAACTTGGTACATACATAGCCCTAGGTCAGATGACCCATGACACCAAGTTTCGGTCCGATTTGATTGTTGGCTTGGCCACCAGGTGGCCAAAACCAAAAACACAAAAAGTGCAATAACTCCTGAACTAATGACTGGATCATCTCCAAATTTTTATCATAGGTGTATCTAATGAGGATACATGACATATATAACGAGTTTTTGATTTGACCTACTTTTCAAGGTCACAGAGGTCAAAGTTCGACAAAAGTGACGAACCTCTCACAGTTTGTTATTATTTCACTGAGCGACTTCATATTTTGCATAAACATGCATTGGAGGGGTACCTTTAAAAATACCAAGTTTCGGCCCGATTGGACATCCAGTATGGCCGCCAGGTGGCGTAACCTGAAAATCAAGTAAGTGCTATTACTCAGGAACGGCTTGACGCAGAGGGCTCAAATTTGATATTTACCGCCATCTAGATGACCTTTACATGCATGTCAAATTTCGGCCTGATTTGACTTCAAACATGGCCACCAGGTGGCGTAACCCAAAAATCATCAAAGT